>JBBMKA010000030.1:545462-556510 GCA_037833695.1 Sechiopsis laciniata
AAAACAATTTTATAGATAAATAAATGTTTTACAATAAGCCCAATGATACACAGAATAAACCAAAGGCCAATTTAGAAGGCATACAAAAAGATAAAGTCTTTACAACCATTTGAGATACAGGGAAGAAAAACAAGAGAAGAAGATTAGTTGTAACAAGCATGCTGAAGAAAATGTCCCTCTAAATTCGGAAGATGGCCAGAGATCGGTGAATGATGCTAATATGAGGGGCTAAGTTGCCGGAGTCGAAGATAGACCCTTGTGTGTTGTACCATTCAATGTTAGTTCCACTTTGACTAATTCAAGGATGATATCCAAAACCGACTAGCTAGATAACCAATACGGATAGGACAAATCAGTTTGGTGTAGTGAACCAGCCAATTCGATCCGGGTTAGATCGAATAGTGCTAAACCAAACCGGTTTGTGGGTTGAGACGAACCACAAACTAGGGTTTCCCCGTCTCTCCCATCTTCAAATCCTCGTCGCTGCCATCAATACCTAGGGAGAAGTTCACCGCCACCATCTTAATCCCCAAGGAGAAAAGAAAGAAACCTTGGGGAAAAGCCTGTTGTGAGTGTGAGAAGATACCTTGGCCGTCGCCACAGGTCACCTTGAGCAGTTAGCGGAAGAAGGAAATGCAAAGAGATCGGCGGTCAATGCAGAGTGAGCAAGGAACGAATTTTTCCATTCGACTGTGAAACCAACTCCGAGCATGAAGAAAAACAGCCCCACTTAGTGTAAACCCAACAGTAAGAGGAGACGCGTTGGAGAAAAAACCAAAATGCCTAGAAAATAGATGAAATGCGTGGGTATAAGAGAAACCCAGTGAGAACGAGAGGAAGCAGCCGAAAAAACAAGGATGGTTGAGAAGTTTGTCCCCTCTCCGGCGCCGATATAGGCGTTGGCGCCGGAGGAAGAAGGGAAGAGTTTTAGGGTTTGGTTTAGGGAGAAGCGGGAGAGTTGAAAAGTAGAGTGAGAGTGAACTCTCTTGCCCTTCTTTGCTCTTGTATTAGCTTTCATTTTTATCTTAATGAAAGCTTGGGTTATCATAAAAATAAAATAAAATATGAAGCCCTTTTGCCTTATTTGTCGTTTTTTATTTCTTATTTTTTAAAATTTGATCTTACTATCAAGTTCGTTACAGGGCACAAAAGCTGTTGCCGAGATGCTGAAGAAAAATTCGAGCTTGCGCATACTTGAGCTCAACAATAATATGATTGATTATTCTGTAAGTTAATGAATTTGAATGCTCTAGGTACCGGAAGATAGTTAAAATAGAAAGTAACATTTATTCCTTTCGTTCTTTTTGGATAATGGAGGTAGGGATTTACAAGTCTTGGCGGAGCACTTCTTGAAAACAACACCATACGGAATATACATCTTAAGTGAGGATTCATTACCCTCAATTGCTACATTTATACTTGTATCTTTCTCAGAAAAAGGCTATAATTATAAATATTTAATTTTGGTTAAAATACTGTTTACTGTACTTTGGGCCTCATTTCATTTTAGTCCTTGGGTTTTTAAATGTCCAAACTTAGTTCTTGTACTTTTAATAAAACATAAAATTGGTTCTGCCTTGCTAGTTGGGAGTTAATTTCTTTTTATCAAAACCGGTTAAATAATAAAAAAATGAAATAGATAACCTAAAATTTAAATATATAATTTCAAAAAATCAAAACAAACAATACCTTTATTAGATAGTAAAAGTTAATGAAAATTGTACTTCTAGGCTTCTAGCTGTACTCTGATAGTATATAAGGAGGCTAGGAATATCTCTTGGTAGCAGCTATTATGCTGCTCAATAAGATCTTAGTACCATTTTTGAATGGATGCTGTCAGTAATTAAGGAATCTAGGAACATCTCTTGGTATAGGAGTGGACCAACTAAAGGAACAAAGAAAATCACTTCAGCATGTTGTTGTAAAGGGGCAGCTTTTGAACAAATGGTCTGATACGATCCGGCCCAGTGACTATTAGTATTAGTATTTATTATTAATTGCTATTTTAACTGTATTGGGCTTGGCCTATTATTAGAGTATTATTATTAATTAGGGTTATTTCTAGGTTTACTATAAATAGGATAGGTTAGGTCATTGATAGGCATTGAAATAGTTGTTGTCTTTTGTACTGTGGCTCTAAAGGAGATTCTCTCTAGAGATTTATCTTAATAAAGTGGTAGATTCTATCATTTTGGTATCAGAGCCGTTTGCCGATTCGGGAATGGTCTCAACTAGAATGGAAACGAAAATTTAGGAATGCGAAGAAAAATCTGCCGATTTGTTGAAGAAACAACAAGAATTGGAAGCAAAGATGGAATCGATGGAGGAACGGTTAGTGTAGAGATTTAAGCAATTCGATGCGAGATTCGAACAATTGAACCGGACTTTACAGATGTGGATGGAGTTGAACAAACCGGACAAGGGAAAGGGATTGTTGATCGAGACCGTCGACGAGGGTTTGGCGGCTGGAGCGGTGGCTGGCGCGACGGTGGGTGACGGCGGAAACCGATGGGACGGCGGCAGTCGCGGCAGAGGTCGAGGGAGGTGACGGCGGCGGCGTGGTGGGCGAGGTCGGGCACAGCGGCGGGTGCGTGGGGGGACGCGCGGGCGAGGGTTTGGGAGTGGGTCGGACGGTCCTGACAGGACCGGGTAGATTTTGGTTGGACCGGGTAGGTCGTTGGACTGAGCCGTTTGAGGTTGGGAATAGAGGAGATCCTGACTTTGGTCGGCGAAGAGATTCTAGGCTCGATCGGAGGAGCGACGGGTTGACGGAGGAGAGGAGGGTGCGCACAGGCTTTGATAGGCCATTGGCGCATGACGGTTGGAACGATCGAGGTTGGGTTGAAAATTTATCGGGACCGGAGTTCGATCGAAGGGGAGATTCTAGGGTCGATGGGAGGGGAAACGGGGTTCTGGAGGAGAGGAAGGTGTGCATCGGCTATGATAGGCCATTGGCGCATGACGGTTGGAATGATCGTGGTTGGGGTGACAATTTCTGAAATATGGGACGGGAATTTTGGCGGGGGGAGAAGAGAGGTTTGAACGGGGAGGACAGAGAGCAGCAGGAAGGGAGGGACTAGGGTGTGACAGGAGATTTAGAAAGTTGGAGATGCCGGTTTTCAAGGGTCTTGCTGATGAGGTCCCGGTGGGGTGGTTAAGCCGGGTTGAACGTTACTTCCTGGTAAATAAACTGACTGAATATGAAGGGGTTGAGGCAGCGGGGTTGTGCTTGGAAGGGGAGGCGTTAGAATGGCTTCAGTATGAGGAGGACCGTGCCCCCTTTCGTTCATGGAACGAATTCAAGGACTTGTTGTTAGAGCGTTTCCAATCGACGGCTCAAGCAAACAAGTACGCGAACTTCATGAGTTTAAAGCAAGTTGGCACAGTGAAAGAATATCGCCGGAGCTTTGAGCGCTATGCTAAGGGAATGCGCGATATAAGTGCCAGCGCATTGGAAGGAAAATGGGAAAGTGGACTGAAGGAGGAGATAGAGCGCAATGCGTAAACTGCATCCGGTGGGTATCGAAGAGAAAATGTTTATGGCTCAAATGATTGAGGATGATTTTGTGTTTCAGGCTGCCAAGAACGAGGGATGTACTTCTACAACGGTCAAGGCTAAAGCAGGAACGACCGTTTCGGGAACTGGTAGCCGAGAGACCTTTTCACACAGGACTACAACTGTTACCCCGACGTCTTTTAAAAGACTCACTGAAGCTGAGATTCGAGCACGAAAGGACAAAGGGTTATGTTTCCGCTGTGATGAAAGGTTTGTGCCGGGGCACCGTTGTTCGAAGAAGGAGCTCCAAGCCTTGGATGTGTGGGTCGTTCGAGATTCAAACGACTACCAGGATGCCGATGTGACAGATTTTTCCCCAAGTCTGCAGAAAAAGGCTTCGGAGATGGAACACCTTGAGGACAAGGTGGCTCTTGGGGGGGAAGTATTGATAAGATCCGGCCCAGTGACTATTAGTATTAGTATTTATTATTAATTGCTATTTTAACTGTATTGGGCTTGGGCCTATTATTAGAGTATTATTATTAATTAGGGTTATTTCTAGGTTTACTATAAATAGGATAGGTTAGGTCATTGATAGGCATTGAATTAGTTGTCGTCTTTTGTACTCGGGCTCTAAGGGAGATCCTCTCTAGAGATTTATCTTAATAAAGTGGTAGATTCTATCATGGTCTTTAGTCTCGGCAGATGAAAAACATAGGGGTCAGCAACTAGGAGAGAACCATGAAGACTTTTTTTTTTGAAGAATATAAGTAATAACTCCTGCTAGGCTCAATTCTCAAATGAAAATTTTAACCTTTTTGGTTGAGTTATGAGTCCAAAGAGGGTTATAAACAGCACTATTAGATGACTCACCCAATGAGACTAGGCTCTTCGCAAATGAGCTAGTGGTGAAGGCCTCGCCTTTTTTACGCATTCATCTCCAATAATCTTCTTTTTTTCATTAGGTATAGAGTACTGCAGGAAGTTGGAGAGTGCAATCCACTCTTCTGTTTCCACATCAGTCAAGTTCTGTGACTCCCTTCTAAGAGCCGAATTTCAAAGCAATGCAATAGAGATCCAATGAGAACAAACTGATCCTTTATTGTTGAGGGATAGACTGTGCAACAATGGAAGCTATCTTTTAGAGAAGAATCACCCATCCAAGTGTCCTCCCAAAAAGAAATAGTGTTTCCCACTCCAACCTCCATGTTGGAAAGATTCACTAAATTACCGTACGGCTCCTTCTCTCCAACCACCATGTTTGTGTTCTTATAAATTAAATGCTTGACCTTTTCACTGTCCTTGAGATTTTTGTAATAAAAGGCAACCAAAGCAGTGAGGAGATGGATTGGAACCATACTTAGAAGCAATGAATTTCCTCCATAAGGCATCATTTTCAGCATAAAAACTCCAAGTCCATTTTGCCGACAAAGATGAGTATGTCATTTGCCTCAATTATTGTGTAATGTGGAAGGAAAGTACTGGATTTGACAATCCACATTTAATATTATATTTATTAAAAATATTATTTATTTATTTGTAAAATACTTTTGCCAAAAACATTTTAACATTATGTTCAAAATTATATTGATATAAGTTTCTATTTATTATACTCACAATATATTTATTAAAATCATATATTTATCTATTTATGTCACTTCTTTTCATTAAAATTTAATTTTTATGAACTTAATCACTAATTTTATTGAGTATGATGACTTTTATTTTTTTATATTATTTTTAATGTTTTATCCATACTTAATTTGAAGTTATGTTCATGTTTTTTTAGGTATAATTTATAGCTATATATAATTTTTATGTTATTCATGTTTAATTTTTTAGACTATTCTATTTATATTTAAATATTATTTTAAAATTAAAACTTACGATTCACGATACGTTTCGATACACATTACATTAAAATGAGATTTCGATACGCGTTCCGTTTCACGAGTTAACAACCCTGCTTCCACCTTTCTGGTTTTTTTTCCAGCACCGTCAACTCTACACCGGTAACTTAGGTTCTTTTTTATAAATTTTCGAATCGTAACGTTCAAATTCGAAACGAAACGTACGAGTAGGCTTCTTGTATCAGACGAGTTGGGTGATTTACGATTCAAACTTGCGTTCTGAATCATTTCTCCTCTGATTCGATTTGAAACGTACGTTTCGAATCGTGAAATGTATGTTTTTGACTACACTGTTACTAACCATCATGAGTAGCCGGTGCTCAAAAGGGCCTTAAGAAACCAAAAGGTTATGAGTTCAATCCATGGTGACCACCTTGGGTTTCCTTGACATCCAAATGTTGTAAGGTCAGGCGGTATGTCTCGTGAGATTAGTCGAGGTGCGTATAAGTTGTCTCAGACATTCAAAGATATAAAAAAAAAAAAAATTTACTGTTTCAAAAAATTATGTAAAAAAACTGTTAAGGAATCGTTCGAAATGAGTGAAAAATTATTAATTTCCCATTAGAATAAATCGCAAACAAAATCTTTCAAACACATGCATGTAAAATTTAACTGTATTTATAAAATTCCCTAGTTTATTTCTTCTTTTGCAACCGTTAATGTATTAGCACTTCATCCACGTTTCTTTTTGCCTTTTGAAGCTAACCAAAGCCTCTCTTTTTTAAGTGGCAATTATGGTGGTGCCCTAGGAGCTAATGCGTTGGCTAAAGGACTTGAAGGGAATAAATCATTAAGGGTACGTCTTGTCTTGTTTATCTTCTATGTTCTTTCATTGTTAGGAGTCTTATCAATTTTGTGTTAGCTTAACAGAGATAGAGACTAAATTTGTAGCTTTTCCTCGCTGTTGTTGTTTGTGGGAAAATACAATGAGTTTGGTGTCTATTAGATATATGAAAAAACTGGAGTTTAATTAGAAGATTTTCTTTTGATAAGAGTTCAATTAGAAGATTTTCACAACAGCTTGAAATAAAGTTCGAATAGATTATTTTTGTAACAACCGGGGCATGTTGACATACATTCTCAAGCTTTGGATAGAGTGTTATCGTATACTGTGATATATGAACATATTATTATTACGTCCTTTATTGCAATTTTACTTTCTTAGTTTAGGGCTTTCGTGTATGACTATATATATTGAACTCTAATGTAGAATGATTAAGAAATTCTCTTATTTTTTTGTTTCACATTAACAGTTTAACACAACACTAAATATTATAGCAACTGTAAGACTTTTTTATAATTTTTGTTTGGGGTGCTCTCTACCCGACCCTTAGGTTGTTTCAGGTTCTTTTTAGGTTACCCTTGTTATTTCTTGTAAAAAAGAAAGAAAAGTAGACGAGAGGGGGCTGCAGGGTGAAGGTCAGGGTTGTAAAGGACTTACTTATATGCAATTGGTTAGGGTTGTAGAACTTTATGATTTGTCTATTAGTAAGTCATCTGGGACGGGGAGAATTATCAACCCTCTCTAATTGGCTGGGCAAATATTTTGTATTGTCGTGACTCGTAGGTTATTATCTTTCTCAATATATCAATACATTGTAAGGAGAGTAACTTACAGACTACCTGCATGACTTTTTTTCAATTTTGTCCTAACATCAGGAGTGACAATGTTTGACTTATTTATCATACACACCAAAATGAAGCTAACTACTTTGGTTGGTCCTTGACTCCAAGGATATTTTGTCCCATATGATGAAACATAACCTCAGAATTGTTTATCCCAACAGCAACGTGCTGTCCATCAGACCCAATTTAAACTCCTAACATATGATAAAACATAATTGGAAACATGAAGTTCCTTTCTGACCTTTGTGGATAAATATATATTTAATTTGTTTTATTGACACGCACTCCCTTGTCATCTATTGAATTTTTTTAAATTTGTTTAATTTACAGGAACTTAACATGAATGGAAATTCAATTGGTGACGAGGGGGTGCGTGCTTTGATTTCAGGTTTATCATCACGTAAAGGTATGCCCATATGCCATACACTATTCTAGGTTCTTTCTCATTGAAGTTTGAGCTTTATCAAATTCTCATGTATCACATTTTATGCATTTGCTATTCATTAACTTCATCAACATTCTTACGTCATGTGTAGGAAAACTTGCACTTCTTGACATTAGTAACAACTCAATCACTGCCAAAGGTGTCTTTCATGTTGCCGAATTCATTAAGAGAACTAAGAGCTTGGTTTTATTGAATTTGTTCATGAATGATATTGGTGATGAGGTAACGGGCATAGCCTCTAAAATTGCTCTTAGTATTTCTTTTTATGTATATATATATATTTGTGTGCGTGAAACTGGTATGTATTAACCACAAAAAGGCACAACCTACCTAGGGGTAGAGGGACTAGGCACCCTTCTCTCAAACAGCAGCTAAAACAACACAGCCTCCCAATTTTGGTATGGTTTCAAAAGACTAAGGCTCCATACACACACACACATATATTTTTGTGTGTTAAACTGGTATGTATTAATCACTCTTCTCCAAAAACAAAGTATGCATTAATCACAAAAAGGCACAGCCTAGGGGCAGAGGGACGAGGCAACCTCCTCCCATAGAATAGCTAAAACAACATAGCTTCCCAATTTTGGAGGTGTTGGTCGATATAATTAAATTTACCTCAACCCATTAGCTTAAGATTTTTGGTTGATTGGTGATTTAACATAATTCAACATGGTATCCGAGTAGGAGGTCTTGAGTTCAAGTCCCTGTCGAGTCGTTTATCTCCCCAATCAAAATTGAATTCCACTTGTAAGACATTTCTCAAATTTTCAAGCCCACAAGTGAGGGAAGTGTTGGTTGATGTAATTAAATTTATCCAAACCTATTAACTTAAACTTTTGGGTTGATTGGTGATTTAACATAATTTAACCGGAGGTGTGTGTGAAATTGGTATGTATTAATTACAAAAAGGCACAGCCTAGGGGCAAATGGATGAGTCACTCTCCTCCCAAACAGCAGCTAAAACACCGTAGCCTCCTAATTTGGAGGTTTTTACCTAGGCTAAGCTATGGTTACAAAAAAAAAAAAAAAAAAAAAAAACTATCTCAGGCTCCAGAAAGACAAGAAACTTGGAAGTTGAACCTTGTGATGTCCCAAAAACACCCAGGTGCACCTTTCCTAAAGATTCCTTTAAGTCCCATTCAAAGCTTCAATGAACCAATTCATCACATTGTCAGGCAATCAAACGCACATGCCAAAAGTCTTAAGGATCTGCTCCCAACCTGTTTATGCAGATGGGCATATTAGGAAACAATGCTCAATGTTCTCTTCTCCTTTTAGGCATAGCAAGTTAGCCCAGTGAAAAATGTTGTGATTTCTAAGCTTTCTTTGCGGTCTGTCTTGAGTATTCAAGCTTGTATGAGCTCGACTCCAAAGGAAAACTGTAATTTTCTTTCGGACATTAAACTTCCAAATCAGATTGATCTTCTGTCTTAACTTATGACTAACTTTGGTTAACTTTACGAAGGCTGATTACCTATAGAATTTCAATACTAAGATTGCTCTTAGTATTGATGTTCTATAAGCTTTTAAGTATTTTGTTAAGTTGTTGAATTTTGATTATTATGGTCTTTTTCCCTTGAGGAAGGATCGTGAATAACATAAAATACGGAGCTTGATTCACAAATCCATGATAGCATACACCTTGAACTTCTCTCTTAATCAAGGAAAAGATAAAATATCCCATGTAGAGAGATCCCGTTGCTTCTGGGAGCCACTGCTTATTGGAGAAAATCAAACTCATAACAAAGAGGATAAGCCTATACACAAAGGACCCACATAGAAGGAATTCTAGGCCCTTCTATTTTAGCTTTTTGTACACCTCACCTTAGATTTTATTCCCTTGTAACAAACCCTGACCATTATGTTATTTCCAGGCTACGACTCTATTTAAAGAGCCTTTAGGTCATCTCTGTAGATCAATCAATTGAATACAATTTGAGCAGTATCTTTTTTCTCCTCAATTGTCTCTTTTGCATTCTACTCGGTTTATTGTCTTGGTATCAGAGCTTTGCTCCGATCATGGCAAGCTCACTTGAAGAATCGTTGACTGCACAAATTTCCTAGGCTACTAGAATAGCACCTTCTGTAGTCGCCATTGTTGCTGTCTCTGCCATAGGCAATACTGCAACCTTTGTCAGCCTTCCCCTTGACCAGTTGCTCAATCAAATCACGTCCATCAAGATGGACAGAGGAAACTTCTTGTCATGGAAAAACTTGGCACTCCCTATTCTTAGGAGCTACCACTTGTATGATTACTTGACTGGTGCGAAAAGATTTCTGGACAAGTTTCTTCCCTCTTCGTTCACTCTTAAAGTGTCTAGTAGTGACACTCAGCCCCTCCCCTTATTGTCAATCTAGAATATGAATTCTGGATGGCTGTCGATCAACTCATTCTTGGATGGTTGTGCAATTCTATGACAAGTGATGGTGCAACTCAGGTGAGGGGTTATTAAACCTAGGGGTGTTCAAAAACCGACCCAAACCGATGAATCGAACCTAACCAAACCGACTGGTTTTGTTTGGTTTTTACCCTTAAATTCGGTTAGTCGGTTCAACTAATTTAAAAACCGAGACTTTCAGTTCGGTTCACGGTTCATTTATCTAAAAACCGTGTATAACCGAACCGAGTTTATAATAATAATAATTTTCCAATTTCTCCACGTGTGGTCCATGCATTGAAAAATAGTTTAATCCTCCCACATGTCCATCATGCTGTGAAGTTTTAAAAAGTTTTTTAATTTCTTCAATTACCATTATTTCTCCTGTCCCATGTGTATATCATGCAATGAAGATTTGAAAGTTTGCTTTAATTTTTTTAATTATCATTCTCTCTCTATCATGCATCCAAGTTGAAAAATGTAATAGAAATAGAAACTAAAGAGGCATTCAACAACAACCTTTATATTTTTTTCTCTCGTAATTCAAAATTCAAAATTCTGTCTTATTTCAACTCCAATAAAATTTTTATGAGAAATTTTTATCACATTTTGTTACTTTTAAGCCTTATTTTTATCTCATTTTATTGTCACGAAACCTTCTTCTCCCAAGTAAATCTTCACCATTTTTGGCCAAACTTACCTTGGGGAGGAGATGAATCAAATGATCGAGGAATAGAGATGAAATGAAGCAAATCGCAACCACAATCCAAGTTTGAGTGAATTGTAGTGACAAAGAATCCAAGACTTTTGATAGGTTCACTGTTTTTATGAGTTCTTTCCTTTTCTCATTTCTTTTAGATGAGTTCTTTTTTTTTTTCTCATTTTTGTTCTTTGCTTGTGTGTAATTTGAGTTCCACTAGCTCATTTATTGGCAGGTTCTTCTTGATTTTCTAAGTGAGATTGCTGTGTATTGTAATGCAATTTATATTGAAATTCTCTTCTGTGTTTTTGGCAAGACTTATTAGATTTTTTTTTTAATTTTTGAGTTTGATTTCAACTTTCACTTTCGTCTCAAGATCCATTTCTCACATTCTTCTTGTACTTTTATCAGTTATAATCGAACTGAATCGATCCAAACCGAAGATGTTTGGTTCGGTTCTAAACTCAAAATCGTAAATATTCGGTTCTTT
>JBBMKA010000030.1:568415-582911 GCA_037833695.1 Sechiopsis laciniata
CCCCCCCCCTCCCCCCCCCTCCCCCTCCTTCGACCAATGTTGTACGACTTCTGCTGTCCTGCTTCCGAGGTGGTCTGTCGTCTGCTCCTCTTGGGTAGGGCTTTCCTGGCTCTATCCGATCCAGGTCTTTTCTTGTTTTTCTTGGTCAATCGAGCCTTTTCCTCGAACCTCATTCTTACTTTTGATCTAAACTCTAACTTACACTTAGCTAAATTTTACCAGTAACATACACAACGATTACAAATTCAATTATTTATGGTGAAAGAGGCTAATATATGAATGTCTTTTTTTAGGATCGGGCTCACCTACCCAAGAGGGTAAGTGGTCGACCAATGTGGGACGACTTTTGCCATCCCGCTTCCGAGGTGGTCTGTCGTCTGCTCCTCTTGGGTCGGGCTTCCCCAACCCTATCCAATCCAGGTTTTTTCTTGGTCAATCAAGCCTTTTACTCAAACCTTGTTGCTTACTTTTGATTTAAAATCTAACTTACACTTAGCTAAATTTTACCGGTAACATATACAACGATTACAAATTCAATTATTTACGGTGAAAGAGGCTAGTATATGAATGTCTTTTTTGAGATTGTATATAAATGTCAAATATATATATATATTATTGAAGATCCTATTGCTTCTTAGTAATCACAGGGATGAAAGCAAGGCCCTATTAGCCCTCTTTCCACAAAATCCTAACTTTAACCTTTTGAGTTGTTAAGTTAAAAGCAATTTTAGAAGCCTGTTTACCCAGCCTTTGGAGATGGAAACTGAGGCCAACTTAAAAAGAAAGTCACATCTAATAATGAAAAGAATATTCATAGGTTCCACGTCCTTTCTACATAAATAAAATTCTAAGTCAAAATTGAGTATAAACCCTCTTGTACAGGCCATGGATCACAAGTGGAACTTGACTTTTTATGGGAACCTTACCCGTTACCACCTCAAAATAGCTTGGGTAAAGTAGAAGACAAGCTTGGAATGATTAGAGTTCAGCTTCAAAATAACCAATTCCTGAGAAAATATGCCACTTGATCAATAAGGGTTCCACATCAATCTATCTTAATTGAGGTCAAAACTAAAAAAGAAAAAATAGAGTGGAACAAGCTATTACATTACTACAATATAAAAAAAGAAAAGAAAAGAATGTCTCAAGACCTTTTCTAATCCTAGCATTTGATTGTCTGAAAGGAACCTCGTAATAACTATTCGATTCCAACAATGAAAGTAGCTTTCTCTCACCCCAAATTTTAGTTACAAGACTTTGATACCGTTGAAAGATGGAAATTCAAATTCTCTAATTCTTCATTTAATAATGAACCCAACAATAGGTTTAAATAAATACAAGAGATGACCTAATTATAAAAGGAAAATTTAATATCTAATCACAAAAGGAAAGATGACCTAATCATAAAAGGAAAAGATTCTACCTAGTTATAAAATGAAAAGATAGAAAATAATATTTAATCTAATCCTAAAAGGAATAAATAATTAAAAGGATGAAAATGCTAAAATAAGCATAAATCAACACTCCCCCTCAAGCTGGATTGTGTATGGAATACAAGCTAAGCTTGGATTTAAATTTATCAGAGTTGGTCATTGTGATGATGATGCGCCAATTGAGATGATGATGTGAATTGAGATGATGAGTGTTGTCAAGGCCAATTGGATAAGTGTTGTCAGAGCCAATTGGATGAGTGTTGCTAGGGCCAATTGGATAGGTGCTGCTAGGGACAAGTTGGATGAGTGCTGCCAGGGACAAATTGGATGAGTGCTGCCAAGGACAAATTAGATAAGTGCTGCCAGGTACAAATTGGATGAGTACTGCCAAGGACAAATTGGATAAATGCTGCCACTGACAAATTAGATGAGTGCTGCAAGGGCCAATTTGGGAATGCTGGTCATAGCCAATTTAGGAATGCTGGTCATGGCCAATTTGGGAATACTGGTCATGGCCAATTTGGGAATACTGGTCATGGCCAATTTGGGAATGCTGGTCAGGGCCAAATTGGGAATGCTGGTCATGACCAAATTGGGAATGCTGGTCATGACCAAATTGGGAATGCTGGTCAGGACCAAATTGGGAATGCTGGTCAAGACCAAATTGGGAATGCTAGTCAGGACCAAATTGGGAATGCTGGTCAGGACCAATTTGGGAATGTTGGTCAGGACCAATTTGGGAATGCTGGTCAGGGCCAATTGGGATTGGATGAGAAGATGATTTTCTCCTTAAAGAGTTTGATTGGATGAGAAGTTTTTTTTTTTTTTTTGAAAATTTATGAATCTAAATATGATGGTTTGTATTTTCTAGGCTTTGAGGTGAGAAAAAAGAAATAGAGGTTTGAGGACAAACTGTCTTTCTTTCTTTCTTTCTTTTTTTTTCTTCTAAAAGAGGAGATGAAGTAGGAAAAAAATTTTAGAAAAAGAGGAAGAAGGTGATGAAAAGAAAGTGAAGGAGGACTCGAGAAAAAGTTTACCCAGTTCGAAAGGAAAAATTTGAAGCTCTGATACCATGTTGAAAGATGGCAATTCAAATTCTCTAATTATTTATTTCATAATGAACCCAATAGATACAAGAGATGACCTAATTATAAAAGGAAAAATAATATCTAATCATAAATGGAAAAGATGACCTAATTATAAAAGGAAAAGATTCTACCTAGTTATAAAAGAAAAGATTCTACCTAATTATAAAAGGAAAAGATAGAAAATAATATTTAATCTAATCCTAAAAGGAATAAATAATTAAAAGGATGAAAATACTAAAATAAATATAAAGATACAAATAACTTAGTGATAAAAAGTTTAGCCGAGCACAACTATTAAGGTGTTATAAAGTCTCTCAACTAATTGACCTCAAAAAAAGAGGAAAAAACTTAGTGATAAAAAGATAACAGTGATGAAAAGGAACGTCCACAGTCCCAAAGGGGTGGCCTTGTTAGTAGAGGTTTGGGGTCTTTAAGATATGCTCCCTCAGAATCCAAATTTTAGCTTAATTATAAAATCTTTTATTGTCTCCTGAGCATGTAGTGGAGCAAAGCTCCGATTCTCGATTATCAAAAAAACAAAAAGCATATTCAATCCAGTGAAAATAGAAAGAAGGTACTGCGCAATCAGTATCCTGAGAACAAGTTTATAACCTCAAGCAGTTTGGAAAAAGACTTTAACTAGTTAAAAAGGTATAACTAAATTAACTGGTTGTTAGATATTGGTAACTTCAACTTTGAAGCCAGAGAAATCCACCCTTTAAAGTCATAACAAGAAAAAGTTGAACTTAGATGAAGCAAAACCAACTTAGGTTCAAATTCAAAAGTCATGTAAAACAGAATTTAACAAACGCATAAATGGGACAGTCACAATGCTATTTGAATAATTCAGCAGATGTCAAGGAGTGGTTAAATTCAAAATCTTACCCCAATCCATTTGAAAGTCTCTTGCTGGTTAAATTTTCAAATACTGTATCCAATTCTGTATTTTGTCCCACTAATTCTCTGTCTGATACAAGTAGATTTAAATAAACTACTAATCAATGAAGTATTTAAAAGAAAAGCACTATCCTCAACTTGGATTCAGTATTTGCAATGCTAACATCTACTAACAGTGATTAAATTGGAGGGAATTTCGAGCATATAGATTCAGAATCAGAACAAAAGGGGGTCGGAGGAAAGAAAAAAGCATCCATAATATTCAATCAAAGTCTCATAGAGAATCAGGGGAGGATAGAGATAGGCGAAGAAAAGAGCGAACGAACCTAAATCTGCGGACTGTGGGAGTGCGCGATTGTGAATCAGACAGCCGGTGGCATTCAGTGGGAGTATTTACAAAACAAATCCTTGGAGATGATTGACAATTTTCACCAGTAATGTTTTTACTTCGAACAAAATGGACTCTAAAAATTCGTCACATTTCCTCTTAGGTGGGGTCTAAATTACCCCCTTCCAATCAAAATTTTGAGGACTTGAGGACTAATAAATGATATGAAAATTTAGTATCATATTAAATAATATGGAATTCTACTTGAAAATCAATTTTGTAATAAGATGAGCTACTTATATATTTTATAGAGATATCGAATACTCTTCATTTTTTCTATGGAGACAAGTTCGGGATCTCCAAGATTATGAGAGCAAGCTTCCCATTTTTTTATGTGCACCATAAACCATGGGATTGTTTTCCCATCTTTTTCATTAATTTTAAATGTTTTAACCCAGGTTATTTTAGGTAACTTAGGTTAAGTTGTGAATGGTCATTGCAACTAATCTTCTTCCTTTTTTATGTTGTATTTTTCAGGAAGCAATTAAACATTCAATAATATCTGCTTCTTGTTCGGTATCAAAGCGTTAATCAGGCTTTCACTTTGAGTCTTCGAGGTAACTGAATCCCTCATTCGAATCATCTTTTTTCCTCATGGGAGTCAAGAAAGATGAAGAAAAAGGAGGATCTACAGGCTCTGTTCCTCCTACGAGCAATAAATCGGCAATTGAAGCTCAATTAAATCCTTTTCATATAAAAAAAATTTAAAGAAAATTAATTTTTAAATAGATAATCACCGTAGATTGAACTCAAATTTGGTTGAAATGTATTGTATGGTAGAAAATATAATTGTTTCACCAGCCCTATACTTTAAGGTTAGTCAAAAAGGTTATGGTTTTCATTTTCGTTAACGTAGAATGAAGTTTATTGCTCACCTTATATTGCTAACTTGGATGGGGCATTTGCGTGCTTCGTTATAACTTTTGACATGTATTAAAAACAAAAATGAGAATCTAATAGATATTTTTTGAAGTTTAAAGATCAATTAGACTTGGTACACTTAAAATTTAATCTTATAACAATAAACAGCAATAGATTTTCCAAAAAAAAAAACAAAAAACTTCAATAGAAGAGAGGATGAACGTTGAAAAAATGAAGAATGAGGAATGTTTCAGGTTCGATCCTTCATTTGATGGGCTCCTTAATACTGAGAAGATACATAATGCAATTTCCGCAAGCATAGATGCAAATAAATTGCACCCATGAAAGAACCAAATGCATGAGCATAATTAAACTAATTAAATAGCTCTTTCATTCCACCCCTACATACCAAAGCGAACTTGGAATTTTGACCAACATTGGCACGGGTCGGTTGGTATCATCCTGCAAGTCGGGTACTGATTTCGACGATAGAATCAGAGGGAGACAAACTAGCAGAAGTGAAAGCCTGGACACAGGAATGAGAAGCATTAACATTCACAAGAGTGTGAACTCCATGAATACAACTCAGCCTTGGGTCTTGCCAAATCCAGCTACTATTGCTATTCACAAAACTTAATTATATGACAAAAACAGCAGTGTAGCGATGGGATTTTCATAAATAAATTATACAATTTACATGCGTGCTTTTGGCTGGAGAAAGGATCCAACTGAAAGAATCTTTGTAGACAAGTAGTCTAGTCATCCACAGCATGCCCATGTGGCTTAGGGCCATACTCATATGATTTAGCACTCTGGTGAGGCTACTACTCCCTCTCTCGTATCTTCTCGACTCGATACCAAATCAATCCGAATGCAACCAAAAACAATTATGTTTGGGAAAAAGATTCAGCTTCCGTGCAATATTGAAGTGTTGATGAAGGCCATACCATAATACACGACAATGGTGAATGCTGGATAGAACATACTTTCATGTTTCCCAACCTCTTTAAACAAGATTTTCTTTTATCAACCTTTAAATTAGTATTGAACCATTTTTTCTTCTTATGCCTATCCCTGGTAGATTTCCTCTCCCTAATCCGGCTCCTACTCCGCTTTATCGGAGGACCAGTTGTGTAAGAGGCGTGAATTTCATTCCTCTGTCTGAGAAGATCGTCAATCTGTAGAACATAGGAGCTTGAATTTCTTGAGTGTATCTGCCAGTCATCTCTGTAAATTGTGCTAGAACCTATCCACATTTCCAATAATTATTAGTAGGCTTTCATATAGAAAAGAATACAGAGCTCAATGTCGAATACAAGACCTCACGATATTCAGTTTCAAATTTGGATATTTCCACCCCAAAATTTGAGCTTCCACGACTCTAAGCTTCTCCTTCTCTTCAGCAAAAGTCACTGCAGAAAATGCCTCAATTGTGTACTTTTAAAAAAATTGTCACCTAGAGAATGCAATGGTCATCAGGTCCACATAACATTTTCAAACAAGAAGTATTGTATTTCAAACTCAGTAATATAATATAAAAAAATGTAGGGAAAAGTATGTAGATTTTCGGTGAGTTTCTAGTTGGCCCCCATGTTTCAAAAGTAAACATTTTTACCCTTGACATTTTAACGATGCTCAATTTTGGTCCTTAGGTGCCTATTGCGTTTCTTTTTTACTTTTTTCCTTTAAAAGTAAAATTCATGTCAAGACCAAAATACTTACCATCATCGATCTATGAAATTTAAAGTTAGTCTAGTTATCACCCTTGTCAAACATTTCGTTATGTTACTAACGGTTTTGTTATCTCATGGCCTAAAATTGAGCATTATTGAAATGTCAAGAATAAAAATGTTTGATTATAAAACATAAGGACTGTACACAAACTTCACCCAATACATAGGGATTAAAAATGTATTTTTCCTAAAAAAAACTATTCAAACATACCATAAACTGCAAAAACATGAGTTCCAGTCCAGCCTTTAACTCAGTTATTTCACATGGCTGGAATCCATCTAGCCTTTTAAAGAAGGCAGCATCTGGATCCTTAGCAGCGGCGACCTGGAAAGATAACGAAAATCCTAGTGAGCACAATTCTATGTTGTTAAGAAGTTAAGCAGCATTCAAGTTAATCCTTGTTCCGCATGGGTCTTACTTTAATTTTTTGAAAGATGGGTGCATTTGATACTTGGTAGAATTCCTTATTCCACTTTTCTGTTTTTCCTGGAAAGGCTCTTACATTTATACTTGCAAACTGAACTGTGGTCCAGAGGGTCACTATAGTTCATATGGTATGGAACCCTAATTTAAATAATTGCTTATTTTCAAGGTTATTCTTTTTTTTTTTTCTGAAACAAGAGTAACCACGCCTGTCCCTGTGCCTGCCAGACACATTTTCAAGGTGATTCTTTCAAAAGCAAATTCTTTTTTCATCTAAAAAGTAATAGACAAATTATATGTATTTATGTTTCTTGTTTGTATGAAAACAAATTCTTGAAAATGGTCATTAAACATATTAATAATTTTCTTTTGATATGCAGGTAGAGAACAAAAAATGTTATCAAAATTGATCACAGCAACTAATTTATAGTTGACTTACCGAGTTCATTGATTGGTCTAACGGATAAACAGGGAAACCAAGAAAATACGTCCCAGCAGATGTGACTTTTCCAACCTTTGTACTCTCCTCCTACAAATATAACAAGAATTCAAACATGTCAAGTACTATGCTTTGAAGGCATAGATTTTAAAGGTTCAATGGTAAAACAGAAGATATAAACTAGGGTGTACAAAAGAATCGATAACCCGATGAACCTGAACTACCCAACCCAAACCGTAAGTGTTAGGTTGAGTTGGGTTGGTTTTTTTTCAGTTTGGGTTGGGTTAGAGCAAAAGCAACCCAAAATTTTCACTTCAATTCGCGGGTTGGGGAAAATTTGGCTCGGTTCAACTTCAATCCAAACCAAACCGATATATATCAGTTAGTTTAATATATTATTAAGAATGTTCAATTGCACGATGGTTGTTGGACAAGGCCATTTTGTGGCCTACAGTGGTTCAAGCCTGAAGTTTATCACTATAATTTTTTTAACAAAATCTGGGCTATTTCATGGCCTTCACACGTGGAGTTTATCCTTTTTTTTAAACAAAAAATGGCCTACTTCATGGCCTTCACATGTTCGAGCCTAGAGTTTGTCACATTTTTTAACCAAAAAATATCTATAAAAAAAGTTATGTTCGAGTCCAATTGATATTTCACCTTTCTTTTCTTTTTTACAAAACAACATATTTGTGTGAATCGATGAATCCGGCCCAACCAAAGTCGAACATATAGAGTTGGGTTGGGTTGTTTCTCTAATTGGGTTGAGTTAAAAAAGTGGCCGACCCAAATTTTTGGATTGGTCCAAAATTTACTCTTAACTCACCCGAACCCAACTCATGTACACCCCTAGTTAGGGTGTTTCGCATTCATAAGAATTGCCATCAAATAAAAGAAAATAGTCTCCAAAATCCTACACAGAAAAGAAAATCTATCACTAAAAGATAAGAAAATATCATGCAGTAATAAATATGACTGCTCCTTATGGTAAGTAAATTATATATCTCAGTATATAATATGATAACTCCCTAAGAAGCACAGGTACAAACATGGGACATGGATGATGGGCACGAGACCATACATCAATTTCTATAAATATCAGAAGACAGACGCATTGGAGAAAGGGGTTTTATAATAATTTTTTAGGATATAGATTTAAAATTGTTGAATTATGTCAAACTACCAATCAATCCAATAGCCTAAGCTTATGGATAGGGGTAATTTTTTTTTTTTTTTTTTTATATCCATGACCGACCGCTCCAGCTTTTGCGCACCTCGACTAATGTCACGGGATATACCGCCTAACCTTACAACATTTGGATATCAAGAAAACCCGTAGGAAATTAATTCCTAGGTAGGTGGCCCCCATGGGAATTTAATTTTAATTGAGGAGAAAACGACTTGGCAGAGATTCGAACTCATGACCTCCTGCCCTGATACCATGTTAGAGAATATGGAGTTCCTCCTCAAAACCAATTGACAATGAAGGAAGTAACCCATATTGCATATAAATGTTTGTAGGACTCCCCACTTTTCCAATGTAGAACAATTGTGAGATCCTAACATGCTCACAAATGTTGAATTGGATCTCAATTTCATTTTTATTGCACCGATAACCATTTGAGTTTTATGGGCTCTGATACCATTATTAGAGAATATAGGGTTCCACCTCAAAATCAATTAGCAATAAAGGGAGTAACCCATATTGCTTATAAATGTTTGTAGGACTCCCCACTTTTTCAATGTGAAACAATTGTGAGATCTTAACAGATACTAAATGTATTCCACTAAAAAGCATAAGATACCAGGTTAATTAAGAATAGTAGTGGTACAAAACACATTATTCAAATTCCAACACTAAAAAAAACTAAGTTTCCAATACAAATAAGAAAATACAAAAATAAAAGGCTAAAGGCTAAAGCTATTGTTGGAATTTTAACTATAAGGAATGTATGCATTAATGGTAGAATATAATATTTCCCTTGATTGTATCACATATTGATTGTAATCCATATTTGTAATGTTTCCATATATGTAAGAGGTCTTTCTCCTATATAAGACCTAGAATGCACATATTAAATATAGTAAAATAATATATTTGCTCTCAAAATTCAGAGCTATCCTCAAAAGTCCCTATAACATCTTCATCTTTATCACTACCATCATTCACAAAAAGGAAATGGAAAACATGTTCTGTTTGTGAACGACAGAGGTTTTACTTATTGGTATTATTACTTATTTTTCTTGATGTATTTTTTGTGTATAAAATTTAAAATTATATGAACTGTTTAACTTTTGGGCTCAAATACTAGACACTTTCTTTTGGTTAAAATTTTGCACAGCCTATCCAATGTGACCGAAATTAAAATAATACAAATAATAGTAACGGACGCAAAAACTGGCATGCCTGACACGGACAAAATAGTGTTCGTGAGCATTACCTGCAAAGCGAGATTTAATCCACCAGTTTCTTCCCGATCAAAATACAATAACTACACACCAAAAAATGAATGAGAAATTTAGAAAATAATTTGCTTTTTCTTAATCTTCTTGTAGTCATTGTGCAGTTAAAATAGTAATAAAACCATATGATTAACATTAAGTAATCATTGAAGGGGAATTGTGGAAAGGGAGGAAATTGGCCCAGAACGTGATTGTCAACACAACCATAGTAAAGGCAATAGATCTCAATGTTTTTGAAGAAACACAAATCTTAGAGGGAATGTTTTCAGACAAAATATCAATCACTTTAAAGAAAGTTACGGTTGGACCTTTAATTTGCTTTTATCAGGTGACTGCACTCGGCAAACAAGTCCACCCTGTATTTCCTCTTCACTTATCATGACAGAATAAAAATGAGCACACTGTTTCTCAACCTGTAAAAGTTAAAGAATTATATATTAGCACATCAACAAACAGCTTCATTTGATAATGATTTCATTTTTAGTTTTCTACTTTCAAAATGTATGTTTGTTTCCTTACAATTTCTTGGGTATGTTTTCTTTTCTTTTTTTAAATTTTTCTAAGAATTGAAATATACAACCGTCCACCTTTTTAGAAATAGGTGTGCCGACTGGAAGTGGATGAACAGTCACAACCCCATGAAGCGCCTCTTCCAAAACTGTTGCCGATACAGTTGTTTTAATGGGCACGCCAAGCTTGCTGCAATGGAATGACAGATTACAATAACATGAAAAATCAGAGGATCTGGACTTCTTACATATTTATCAAGTGAGAAGAATTGGCCAAAACAAAGAACAAAACATACGTAAAAATGGCATCAAACATGGTGTTCACTGCCCCCAAACTTGAAAGATCTAGCTCCAATTCTTGGCTTTCTGTTTCATCGGCCTAGGCAAAGGTAGCATCACAACTTTCTTCATTTTGAAGAAACACAAATAGTATAGAAAGCACAACCACATATGAACTATAATATACAAACAAGGACAATATAGTAATTTCAATTTTTTTATTTTTCAAACTTTAATATCCTGGTGTTCTTTCAATTTTTTTAACAAAAGTTTGGTTTCTTATAAAAAAAAATGGTCTATTAAATGGGGTTTTGTTCCCTTCTTTAATGGTTATTTCTTTTTGAAACTATGTAAATGGTATAAATTGATTAGTTATCTCAATAATTTCTTTATATGTACTATCATGAATAATATACGACACTTTTGTCTCTCTAAAGTTTACACAACTTACATATTTTTTTTTTTTTTTTTTTTTTTTATATAACACAACTTACATATTTTTAATCAAACATATTTATTACATTTTCAAACAAATAACATAAAATTTAAGATTCGATTTTTGAAGCTTTTTTTTTATAATGAACCAAGTTTTCATTGATGAAAAGAATGAAAGCCAAACAAAGGGGATACAAAAATACAATCTTTGCAAACAAGGGAAACCACCTACAAAAAGTATCTCTGACTCCAATCTAGTAATTAAAGCCCAAAGATAAATATGGAATCTAATGAGGGCCTATAAATCCCCCAAAGATCTCTCTCCCCTAAATATTCTATTATTTCTCACTCCAGAGACCCCATCACAACTCAACCTTCCACAAGAAATCACCTTCTCACAAAAAGGGGAGAAACAAAAACTCTTTAATCATCTTCCTACAATCCCTGGGTCTTGCAATCTACAGGCTAAATACCTCAAAAAATTGACCCACACTTCACGAGCCAACTCACAACCCCAAAAGAAGGTGATTTAAATCCTTCATTGTCTTCCTACATAAGATGCATGCAACACAGCGGCTCCATAAAGGATGATACCTGTTAGAATTATATGTATATATGTGTTTGTGTATATTCATGCTTTCCTAGATTCAGGCCAAGTACGCCCGTTAGGGTTATTCTGTACTCTATAAAAAGGCAATGCCTCTTCTAATAAAATTGAAATGACTATTTAAGTCAAACTCTCATTTACATGGTATCAGAGCCGTGTTAGGGTTTTTTGAATTTTTTTCGGTTCAAGAATTGTCAGACGTAGCCGTCGCCGCTGTTGACCATCACCACCGACCGATTCCGGTAGATCTGCCACCGATCTACACAGTCGTTGATGTTGCAACTCCGTTCGATCAACGACTAGCTGCACGCGCCGCCGCAAGCCTTCATCAGCCGCAAATCGCCGCCGTCGTCACCGTTGTGATAGGGTTGGGCCTTAGAGGAATAGGGATTAATATAGGGGTATGTTAGGTCATTGTTAGTCATTCCTTCAGTTGTTATTTTTAGAACTATTGGCTCTAAGGGAGATTTTCTCTAGAGATTTATTAATAAAGTTGGTAGATTCTATCAATGTTGGTATCAGAGTTGTTGCCGATCCGGGATGGTTACTACTAAGATGGAATCAAGGATGCAAGCATGCGAAGACAATTCAGCCGAATTGTTGAAAAAGCAGGAGCGAATAGGTAAAACGATCGAGTCAAAATTTAACGACATCTGTCTATGTTGGAGCAATCTACGATACACCCAATTATGGAAACAAGCCAACCGGACAAGGGGAATAAGGTATTGATCCAATAGTTCCAAAGACGACAACTGAATGAATGACTAACAATGACCTAACATCTCCTATTTATAAACCCTAGCCTCTAACTTACTCCCCAAGTAAACCTAATAATAACCTAATTTAATAATAAAAGGCTAATAATCCCTAAATGACCATTACAATTAAAATAACAAAATAACAATTAAATACTAATAACTAAATAAATACTACTAATAATAATCGGCTCAGATTGTATCACGGTGCTCCAATTGGAGAAATTTTTTGTGGGTTTTGTTTGCGCCGAGGAGTACTTTAAGTCTGTCCAATTTATTTTCAGTTTTCGACTTCAGAACGTCTCGGATTTGCCATTTATAGCTACTGTGGGTTTTTTTTGCTTGCTGCGAGGTGATACTGTTCTGTTATTTTTTGGATTATCAGGTTCTTTGCTGCCCGTTTTGATTATATCAAGGTAATATGGGCGACATTAGCATACTAGTGTGATTTCTCACTCGATGGAGATTACAAAGCGCAAGTTGAATGGTTCGAATTACCTCGATTGGAGTAGAACGATTAAGAATCATCTACTATACAATGAGCTGGAGGCCCATGTTAATGGTAAACCACCTACGGATGAAGAAGAAAAAAAGTGTTGGGATCGTGAAGATGCACGTCTACACAATCAAATTACGAACTCCATGAACGATGAAATTGTGGACCTGATAAGTCATTGTTCTACAGTAAAAGAGCTTATGAAGTTCGTGGAATTTTTGTATTCCGGGAAGGAGCAGGCCATAAAGACATACGACGTCTGCGCGTCTTACTTTCATGCTGATCGCAATGGAGAGTCTCTTATGACTTATTACACTAGACATTTAATGCTGATATTTCAGTACAACAGTCTCAGAGAGAGAAATGAAAGTTATTAGCTTTCTGAAAGATCACGGACCAGAATATGAAGCTTTTAGGTCTCAGGTCCAATCAGGAACTGAGATTCCAAGCTTGGATGATGTGTTTCGGAGACTCCGGCTGTATCGGCCCAGGTTTTAGTCCCGATTCCCCAAGTATGTTTCCTAGTTAATTCGGTTGTTTCGTTGGGCCATTAGGGCAATTTTAGCCTTGAGGGGCATTTTGATAATTTCAGCTTTAAGGGCTAGTTTGGTAATTTATCAGGTTTTAGGGTCGTTCTTGCATTTTGCTGACACTAGGACTGTTTTTGCGATTTGCAGGGCATCAGGGTTAGTTTCGCATTTTTAAGGGAAGAGGGCTTGTTTTGGTTAATTAAAAGAGAAGGGAATTAAAAAGAAAACGAAAACAAAAAGGAAAAAAAAAGGGTTCTGAGTTTGGTCGATCAAAAGGAAACGAGCCAAGAGAAATTCTACTTCTCCTGCATCCCTTCTCCTCTCCATCGATCACTTGTCCTCTTCCCCTTTTCTTCTTCATTGTCGCCGCCGAGAGCATCATCATCGAACCCTAGCCGTCGATCGCTGAGCATAACCTCGCCGAGCAGCCACCCGCATGCATCGCAGCCCCATCGTCGCTCAGCCTCGCCGATCGTAGCCCACGCCCAGTCGCAGCCTCGCCATCGCTGCCGCTCTCCCACGCTCACGCCTGCCCTTTGCCGAGCAGCCCTAGCCGCTTGCCTCGCCATCGCTGTCACAGCTGCTCGCCCACACCGTCTCCCAGCCACACCGCGTCGCCCAAAGCCTCGCACGCACGCAGCCCAACCGTAGCGCAGCATCGCCACAGCCGTGTAGCTCTGCACACGCACTTCCCGCGTCTGCCAGCCCCATCACTCGCCCAGCCTCGCTACCGCACACGCCCTTGCGCCTTGCCCAGCCCAATGTCGCAGCCAGATGCTCCTTGCCGCACAGCTTGCCGTGCCAGCCCTGCCGCACACACTCGCGCGTACAGCCCATACAGCCGTGCCTTGTCCTTGCCGCAGCCTTGGCCTTGTGGTGCTGAGCCTGTCGTTCGGTTTGGGTAACCTCTGTTTCTAAGCCTTGTTAGCTAAGCAGTTGTCTATTTGGATATTAATTACCTGTTATTATTACTGTTAGGTTGTATTCTGTACGTGTTGGTATCTACAGTTCAAGGAACATCTTTATTGTTGTTTCGTTTATTTCTGGAAAGGGTTTCTTGTCGTGGTTGTGTGAACCCTGCATGAATATGCATTGATAGTATTGTATGCTGCCTGTTTTACTGTTTTACGAGCATGTCTTAGTGGATAGGTTGTTGTGA
>JBBMKA010000030.1:583011-598518 GCA_037833695.1 Sechiopsis laciniata
GGAGGTGATTCGCTTACATGGGATACCGAGGAGCATTGTGTCTGATCGTGACAAGGTTTTCACTAGTATGTTATGGGTAGAACTGTTTAAGGCTTCGGGAACCAAACTGTGCCGCAGCACTAACCTATCACCCCCAGACCGACGGTCAAACTGAGGTAGTTAACCGTTGTTTGGAGTCTTATTTGCGCTGTTTTGTGATGACACAACCCAAGGCATGGAGCAAGTGGATTTCGTGGGTCGAGTTCAGTTATAACACGTCTTTCCACTCGACGACGGGCATGTCACCCTTTGAGATTGTCTATGGTCGAACGCCACCACCTATTTTGGGTTATGATTATGGAGCCAGTCCATTGGCAGAGGTAGATTTGCTGATGAAGGACCATGATTTGATGTTGGGGACAATGAATTCTTCATTATTAAGGACACAGAAGTCAATGTCTGACCGAGCAAATGCTAAACGGCGAGACGTGCAGTTTGCTATAGATGATTTAGTTTATATTAAGCTTCGTCCATATCGTCAGTCCTCATTGGCAAACTTCAAGCATCCAAAATTAGCACCGAGATTCATTGGGCCTAATCGTGTCACAGCACGAGTTGGGCCGGTTGCATACCACCCCAGAATGTGAAGATTCATCCAGTTTTTCATGTGTTCGTACTACGAAAAGCAGTGGGGTCCTCAGTTTTGGTCCTACCAAGCCCGGCGAAAGTAGGAGAAGATTTGTGTGTGATTGTACATTCGAAGGCAAATGGGCATACTAGAGGATCCTCAAGATAGTGTTTCACGCCAGGTTTTGATACAGTGGGAGGGCTCAGCTCCAGAAGATGCCACTTGGGTAAGCGCGACTAACGTAGAGCTTTAGTTTTCAGATTTTCACCTTGAGGACAAGGTAGCTCTTTGGGGGGGAAGTATTGATACGATCCCGAGGCCTCTGAAAGTGTTCTCAAGGCGAAGCAAGAAGTGATGGAATAATTTATTAGTTTTTAGTATTTAATTATTAGTTGTTATTTTAATTATAGTTGGCTATTTATTATTATTTGGCCTTATTATTAATTAGGGTTTCTTTTAGGATTAAGAAATAGGATAAGTCTATAAATAGGATAAACTAGATCATTATTTGCATTCAATTATTTTTGTAGTCATTTGAACTCTTTAGCTCTAAGGGAGATTCTCTCTAGAGACTTATTTCAATAAAAGTTGGTAGATTCTATCAAATCGGTTCTTGTGTTGGCCAATTTTTGGCTCGTTCAACCCAACCCAATCGAACTAAGAAGTAAAAAGCAAACAGTTGTATCAAGAATTAGTGCAAAAATTGAATATCAAGTAGCTTTAGGAGTCTGTGAAGGAATGTGGACTCCAAAGCTTTTGAAAGAACTCAGGATAGAAACTCAAAGCTCATTAAAAATGCTTTGTGACAGTCAAACGACAATCAGCATAGCAAAGAATCCTATGCATCACTGTAGAACAAAGGACATAAAGATAGACCGTCAGCTCATATATGAGAAGGTCAACAATAAGATAGTTGAACTAATCTACGTTTCATCGCACCATCAAGTTGCTGACATTCTCACTCGAGCATTATCGATGACTAGTTTTGATAAATTTAAATCTAAGCTTAGCTTGTATTAGGACCAGTTTTGATAAATTTAACTCCAAGCTTAGCTTGTATACAACCTAACTTTAGAAGGAATCTAGATTTATGTTTAAATTTAACAATAAGTATTTTATCTTTTAGTTATCCTTTTCTTTTATGATTAGTTTAAATTAGATTCTGCCTTGTAATCTATTAATCAAATACTGGTCCTTTATTCAATGAGAATTTTAATTCTTCCAACTATCAATAGAATCTTCTATCTTGTCAATGTGTTAAGACATGGTTATTGGAGAGAGGATATTTCAACCTCTTGTTCGGATCAAACTGTATCGTTCTCATTGGTGGTGGCTGTCTTTTTTCCAGCCATATCAAATCCCTTCGTTTGAGGTGCTTTGATACAAAACTATTGTAAAACAAGGTTCTTGGAGATTTCAATTACAACCTAGGGACCCCTATTTAAAGGCTACAAACCAACCTTTTAACCCAAGGTAAACAAGTTTTACCTAAATGTAATTATTAAAACCGCTTGCTGTTAAAGAGAACTTAAGGTAAATATTGAGCCTTCCAATAGTCACAAATAACTATAACTGAAATATAACTAACCCATGTACTAAACCCTCAATAGCCCTACTCAATAGCCTTACGATATAATCTTTCTCACACACATCCACTACTTGTAAAAATTAAAAGGGAAAGAGAGAAAGGGATCCCTTGCCGAAGACCTCTAGGGCATAAATTCTACTTTTGGGTATACCATTCATCAAAATAGAATACCTCGCTTCCTTTATATATAAAAGAATACCTCACTGATCAAATACAAGTCCACATCTGCGATCTCCAGCTGTAATTAAATCCTTTCTTGGCCAAAGTTTTATCCAAAAAATCCCAATCCACATGGTCATAGGCTTTTTCAAAGTCAATATTGAAAATGACTCTCTTTACGGGACCTATAGTCCTCAACTGCCAAGTTACAATAAGAGCCTGATCCAAGATTTGACTCTCAGCCATAAAGCACCCTAAGAGTATGCTATTGTAGTGGGGCGAACCCTCCTCAATCTATTAGCAAAAACCTTAGCAATCACCTTATAAACACTTGTCACAAGACTAATAGGCCTAAATCTTCCACCTTTATAGTTCTATCCTCTTTTGGGATTAAGCTGACAAAGGTATCAGAGAGTTGTCCAAGATTCCTCGCTAAAAAAATTCACTATAGACCATCTAACGATCTCCTAACATCTAGAAAAACGGCCATAAAGAATCCATTCGAGGGGTTTTACTTCTATCAAAACAAAAGACAGCCTGATATCTTCAAGGTAAACAGGAACAACCAACTTGGAATAACCAGCCTTGAAAATAGAACTCCAATCAACACCCTCGCCCTACCTAGCACTTGCAACTCTGTGAAAATAGGTAGTATTAGCATCACCCTCACCTGCCATATAAGTTATAGAGTATGTTGATCTAAATTTCTTAGATGTAGATTTATTAGTTTTATGTTTCTTATATCTTAATTGTAACTTGCATTAATAACCATTTGGTTCTTCGTTTTTTAAAAATTTAAAAACTAAGAACCATTTATTATTAAACGTGACCTTAGTTCTATTTTATTTTATTTTATTTTAAATTTTGAATATTGAGTTTATTTTTTCTTCATTTCTCAACAATGAGTTTCATCTTTTTAAGAAAACATTTGAGTTCTTAGCTAAATTCCAAAAACTAAAACAAATTTATGAGAACTACGGTCATGTTTGATAACTATTTGGTTTTTGAGTTTTGAATATTGAGTTTGTTTTCTCATCATTTCTCTACCATGAGTTTCATCCTTTTTTAGAAAACATTTGAGTTCTTAGCTAAATTCCAATACTTAATGAATTTTATGACAACTACGATCCCGTTTGATTACTATTTGGTTTTTGGTTTTTGGTTTTTGATTTTTTTTAAAAAATTTTGATAGGAAACTAATAACTCTCATTGGTGTATGCTAAATTTTTTAAAATTTTTTTTTTATAGGAAACTAAGAATCCATCTCGCCAATGTTTTTCCATCAATCCCAATAAAACCTCCACAAGCATCACCAATCTTCTTCAGCACATTGAAAGACCAGGCCGAAATCGGTAGATTTTGGATTCTAATCCACCCTCCATAGCTGGGTATCGTAGGTTCACTGTAAGCCAAATGTGGAGACCAAGGAAAGAAAGGAACAAAGAATGTTCCCACCTTAAACCATCCGTCAATCTTGGCAACGTGTGTTGCTTGTTCTTCATTCTCACAAGCCATAAGAGCTTTGTCTGGCTGAAGGGGGCTAAGGGTGGCAAAAACAGAGACTTCTTGCTGTAGAGCCCATTTTATGTCCTGCCATTTGTCGTGGAAGTTTAATCTCTGCACAATCACATAGGAGTTGTAGTTAAGTGTAGCAAATGAGTTTGTTTCCAGTTGACCAGGGGGAGAATGCCACGATTTTTTCCCTTTCTCAGTTGGAGGTGCAGGGCCCTTTAACACTTCTTTATAGCACTAAGTTCTGTGTGTCTCTGTCTTCTTTAATGTGGTTGTTGAAGGTGGAGAGGGGGAGTTAAATGCCGTGAGGGCTTTATGCAGGGATGTCTATCCATTTTTGTCGTTTCCCACAGGAATAAGAAGCTTGTTGTGACCAACAGATTTTCCAAGCTTAGAGAACTCGGCAAGATGACCTGTCGGTTCATCACTTTCTCTAACCAGTATACCTCTTCTCCCACTCTGTTTTGCTCGAAAAATTTGTGATTGAGTGCACAATTACATAGCTTCTCAACACTCTTAACAAACCAGAGGAAAATATCCAGATCAAAAGACAATGAAAAGCTCTTTCCATAGGATGATTTAGCAATGCGAAAATGACCTCGAATCTTCGGGTCAAGGTCGATGGTGAAGGTTTTCTGGTTGACTTTGACCGTTTGCGTGTTGTAGACCATGGTTTCTACTGGCAGAGGAAGGCTGAACAGTCATTTGTGGGTGGCACGTGAAGCAGAGGTAGGCTGGGGGGAGGGAGGAGAGAGGAGAGAGCATTCTCAAGATCCGTGTGCTAAATCATGTGAATAGAAATGAAGAAACAGAAAATTGAGGTTTCCTTCGATGCCCTTTCACCATGGAGTATGGAGCTATGGAGGAGTCTATTCAATGCTTTCAAGTGTTCCCAGAGAGAGTAGAGATCCAAAGGATGGCTAGTTGGAACTGCTTACAAAATGTCGCTTCGGCTGTCAAAGAGCATTGTATCAGCATCGAAAAATTATGAAACCCATTGATTAAGAAATAAAAACGCATCATGTCAAGTAGTATCAATGAGCGAACTAAGTCAGAAAAACAATTGTTGAAACGAAGTAAAACAATAAAGGGAGCTATGTAAACACAAAAATTTCAATGTCGCTGAAATTGATATGTAATTGTGAAACAGACAAGCGAAATGAGTTGACCAAAGCATAACAAAAGGAATCATTAGAAAGTAAGTCTAATCGCCGGGTGGTTCTTGCTCGAGCACCCAGTTTGGAAATGCTGGAAGCGTGGGGCCATTTTCCATATCATTGAAGAACCTCTGAATGGCCTTATCGCGCACAGAGAAATATTTGTAGAAGGCGATTTGACGGGCCTTTGCATCTCGGCGTTGAGTTTTCAACACTTCTTCGAAATCTACGTTTGCTGGTCCTTTACCGCTTGGGCGAACTTTCCTGTGCAATTTTGACATCCAAGACCAAGAATCATTATGCATTTGTTTATCAGGAGCCTCTTTAACGACTGTGTAACTCATGGTACTGCGTGGGTTCTTTGTACTTGGCACTAGGAAATATTGTTCATATACGTATTTGACAACTTAACAGAACCAAGTTCATGGCATAGAACTTTCATCTTTCAAGCTTGAAGTAAACAAAAAAGGATACATTCTCATCTTTTTCTCTGTTTATTACTGTATTAAGTCATGTACATAGATCATAATTGTTGAAAAATTCAATCATAATATTTCTTTAGTCCGTGGAAAAAATAATACTTTTGGTGGGATCATTTGACATAATTGCCCATCTTAGCTTTCTCTTTTATAATTTTATTCTTTCGCCACTCAGATCAGAAATTGCATGGAGGGATGCAAAATATGCTCAAATATATGAGTACCTTCGAGAAGAGTACGAGGTCACCCAACGCTTTGGAAATCTAGATTTCAAATTAAAGTTTGTAGAGGTAAAGTTGATTCTATTCCATTTATTCCTTCACAGCGGTTTTTTTCTTTCTGGTTGGGGCTCTTGATCATTCTTCATAGAAGCCATGACATTAGCCAATATGAAATAAATATATTAAGAAGACATATAACCTTATGAAACCTTTTCTAAATACTGCGCGCATGATCAGAAAAATTGAACAAATAAATATTTGCTTGAATTATTGTGTAAAAGTGTTATCGTTTGACATGATGGGGTGTTAGAAGTCCAATTTATTATTTATTGTTAGTGAGCTCAAAGGGTGTGAATTGCTAGCTACTCATAGATAGAGAATCAACTAATAGTTCTCCAAAGAATGAAGTTTGATGCTCAGGCAAGAGCTTTTGATGGTTGTATTTAATAAATCAGTTTAGAATATTTCTTTAAGAAAATTGGTTCGCTAAATTGTATTCTGTATGGACCCAAAATAATGCGAATGAAGCAGCGGGCAGAAAGTTCCTTGCCCAAAATGATAATCAGCCTCCTCATTGTCATTTTATTGTTTAAATCTTTCACCTGGATTTTATTATAATCACTGGAAGAAGCATTTTTTTATTTTTCAGTATATAATGTTTATTGAGATAGAACACTGTTTAATTATTCTTTAATCAACTTGCAGCATAACATTCATTTTCTTCAAGAAGTCCTCCAGAATAGAAAGTCAGATCTCTTGGAATGGTGCATCATTGGCCTTTTGACCATTGAAAACATTATCTCATTATATGAGATCGTTAAAGATTCAACTCCTGTGCATCTCTGATTTGGCTTAGAGGATCGGATGAAAATTTTGCCGTGGAATTGTTGAAGTTCAAGTTTGTTCGTTGTACTAATTATTCTTTTCAGAAAGAAAATATTCTGATTTTCTTACATTATTACATTATGCAAGTGCCTTAGGAAAATTGATGCCGAAAAACACACACAAGCACTGTGGCTTCAAGAAAACGAGCTTCAGAAAAATCACATGTAATGAATTGTTGGAGAAATTCATTACTGGTTTTACTCATTCAATTTCTTATGTGAATAAATATTTGGGGATTTTGGATAACAAATTGTTGAAAAATCATGAAGTAAATTAATTTTATTTCCCAGTTTTTGCAAGATGCAACTTGTTATTGTCTTACAGAGGAATGGTTGTACTTCTCTTTCCCAACTCTCCGTCAATTTTCATTTGGATCTTTTCTGTTTTTCTTTTTTCTGGCGTGGGCTCAAAGTGGGTTCGATCCCTTCTTCTTCTTCTTCTTCTCTTTCCTAACTCGTATGCCTAATGAATGGGGTTTCTCTCCCTGTATCGGCCTTGTTTGTTTGTTGAGTTAACAAGGCCTCTCATGAGAAGCAGGTACGAGAAGTTCTGTTCTATCATTGTGTTGAATCTTTGGCGACGATTGAGAATGGGGTTGGGGTTAAGCATTTTGTAGAATTTAGGATAATTTGTGCTACGGGATTGAGTAATTTATGAATTGGATTGCAGCATCAACCTCTCCCATGATAGTCTACAAGTACGTGGTCAAAAAAATAAGATGTGATAATAGCACAAATAGTTCCATTGGAATTATATAGAAAATTGGGGCAATTATAATTTGAATTGGAAGTTGAAGATAAGGAATGGTGTTAAATGGATTTGAAAGGAAACAGAGATAGAAATGATTGAAACTTAGAGACGCCCACCATATATTCTTTTATAATACACAAAACTTAATTATATGGCACAAACAGCAGTATAGCGATGGGATTTCATAAATAAATTACACAAATTACATGCGTCTTTTTTCTTTTTTCTTTTTTTTTTTTTTTTTTCCAGAGAAAGGATCCAACTAAAAGAATCTGTGTAGACAAGTTGTCACCACAGCATGACCATGTAGTTTAGGGCCATACTCATATGATTTAGCACTCTGGTGAGGCTATTGCGCATTCTCATATCTTCTTCTTTTGATACCATTTGCAAACAAAAAAATATGTTTGGGGTAAAAGATTCAGCTTCCCTGCAATATTGAATATGAGTGAAGTGTCGATGAAGGCCATCATACTCTGACAATAGTGAAATGCTTTTATAATTCTCAACCTCTTTAACAAGATTTTCTCTTATCAACCTTTAAATGGATATTGAACCATTTTTTCTTCTTAGGCCTATCCCTTGTAGATTTTCTCTCCCTTATTTGGCTTTCTTTTGCTTCCTTAAAAGAAGCCCTAATCCGGCCCCTACTTCGTTTTATCGGAGGACCAGTTGTGTAGGAGGCATGGATTTCATTCCTCTGTTTGAGAAGATCGTCGATCTGTAGAGAAAATGAGCCAGTACCAGCAGTGATTCAGTTGTAAAGGAACAATCATTTTGACTGCAATATTCACTATGCTAAACTCACCACTTGCATTTCTTGAGTGTATCTGCCAGTCATCTCTGTAAATTGTGCCAGAACCTGTCCACATTTCAAACAGTTATAAGTATGCTTCATATAGAAACAGAATGCAGGGGGCCCAACGTAAAATACTAGACCTCACGATATTCTGTTTCAAATTTGGATATTTCCACTCTTTTTGTCAAAATTTGAGCTTCCACGGCTCTAAGATTCTCCTTTTCTTCAGCAAAAGAGGCTGCAGAAAATGCCTCAATTGTGTAGCTCACACTTTTAAAAAAGTTGTCACCTAGAGAATGCAATGGTCATCAGGTCCACATAACATTTTCAAACAATAAATATTGTATTCCAAACAAGGTAAATAGAATACCAAAATCTCTTCAAACTTACCATAGACTGCAAAGACATGAGTCCCGGCCTTTAGTTCTGTAATTTCACATGGCTGGAATCCATCTAGTTTTTTAAAAAAGCCAGCATCTGGATCCTTAGCAGTGGCCATCTGAAAAGATCAACAAAATCCTAGTGAGCACAACACAATATTATGTTGTTAAGATTAGCATTATTCAAGTTAATCCTTATTTTTTAGTTCTTGCTTTAATTTCTTTTGAAAAATGGGTGCATTCGATACTTGATAGGATTCCTCGTTCCATTTTTCTGTTTTTCCTAGAAAGGCTCTTATACATTTGCAAATTGAAGCGGAGAACAGATGATATGGAATCATAGTTCAAACTCAAAGAATTGCATATTTTTCCATGAGGACTTACCAAACCAAATTCTTTTTTATCTAAAAAGTTTTTAAAAAATAGACAGATGATTATGAGTTGTATTTATGTTATTATTTGAATGAAAACAAATATCTGGGAAATGGTCATTAAAAATATTTTAGTTTTTTCTCATAGAGAAAAAAACTATATCAAGCACGATCTCAGAAATTAATTCATAGTTGACTTACCGAGTTTGTTGTTTGGTCAAACCGATAGACAGGGAAACCGAGAAAATACATCCCAGCGGATGTGACTTTTCCACCCTTTGTACCCTCCTCCTACAATTTAAAAAAAAAAAACATAAATAGGATGCTTCAACATATTATCATACGAATTGCCATCAAATTAAAGAAATTAAGAGTCACCAAATTTATATGAACTTTTCTTTTATGTCTAGATAAAAATTATAATAACTAAAAAAACCACTAAAAGAAAAATATATATATTATGCAGTAATAACTTATTAACGGGAGAGCAGGGAATCTTATAACCTCTTGATAACTCCTGTATGATGTTACCCACAAAGATGGTTATATAGAACGAAAACTAAATTGCATATTCATAATAATCTTGTGAGTAGTTTAGTTGTATGGTCCATAGCACCAAAAATATGAAAACGGCAATCAGAAAAGATTGGGCAATACCTGTAAAGCGAGGTTTAATCCGCCAGTTTCTTCCCGATCAAAATACAATAACTACATCAAAAAATGAATGAACATTAGAAAATATTTGTGCATGACGAAAAGTTTCTATTCCAAGTTTTTGGTTTTTTTTGTTGTAGTCATTGTACAGTTAGAATAGTAATAAAGCAATATAATTTAGTAATCATATAAGTGGAAAGGGGAGAATTGGGCAAGAATATATGTCCATAAAGGCAATAGATCTCAATTATTTTCAAGAAACACAATTCTTAGATAGAAATTTTTTCAACCAAACACAAATCCCATTCCAGAGAGTTATAGTTGGACCTTAAATTTGCTTTTATCAGGCGACTGAACTCGACAAACAAGTCCACCCTGTGCTTCCTCTTCACTTATCAAAACAGAATAAAAGTGAGCACACTGTTTCTCAACCTGTACAAATTACAGAATTCAATGTTAGAAAACGATTTCATTGAGTTTTCTACTATTAAAAATTTTAAATTTATGTTTGCTTCCATAAAATCTTTTAGCGTATGCTTTCCCTTTTCTTAAAATTACATTTCTTCAATGAAAAACAATGTTTCTTTCTTGTCAAAAAAATCCCAGCAAAAACAAGTTCTAAAGATTACATTTTTTGGTCATTAAAATTTCCCTTAATTTTTTAAGAACGTTTTTAGAAACTAGAAATTAAAACAATGGAAAATTAGGTGGTAAAAGTAATGTTTAGAAGGTGAAAGTAGAGTTTATAAGTTTTTTTTATTAACCAGATGGGGCCCAAATTATTTGGCATAAAAGTGCACCTTTTTAGAAATAGGGGTGCCCAATGGAAGTGGATGAACATTCACAACCCCATTGAGTGCCTCTTCCAAAACCGTTGCTGATACAGTTGTTTTAATTGGCACACCAAGCTTGCTGCAAAGAAAGGATGGATTAAAGTAGAAAGAGACATGAAAAACTCAGAATCTGGGCTTCTTAAACATTTTATCAAGTGAGAAAACATAAGTGAGAAGATGTAGCCAAAAAAGGATAAATCATACCTGAACAGTGCAGCAAACATGGTGTTCACTGCCCCCAAACTCGAAAGATCTAGCTCCAATTCTTGGCTTTCTGTTTCAACGGCCTAGGCAAAGGTAACAACATCACAACTTTCTCCATTTGAAAAAACAAGTATCATAATAATAGAGAGCACAACAACAAAGAATCTATAATACATTTCTTTTCATTTTCTATTCGTTATTGTCTAGGTCAGCTTATGCAAACCTCGACTATTCTCACGGGACATACTGCCTAATCCTACAACATTTTTCGTCTCCCCCACATCCGGTGTTGAGCAATGGTCTAAGCTGCTCAACCCCTTCCGCTCTCCATCCTTTCAAAGTGTAGCGATCTGCTCTCTGTGAAGCATTCTCTGGCGAGCTCTGAATGGGTTGTGGCGAAACACGTCGGCTTCTGGATACGGGCGTCGGGGGTTCCTTCTGGGGAAGGAGATAAAGGGGGAAACCCTATTGTTTGAACCATTTTGGTCCAACCCCGTTCAATCTAAACTGGTTTGAGTCGACCAGATCGAACCAGTTTTGTGTAAAGAAGCAAGAAGACTCATCTCTACTATCCTGACCAATCCTAGCAAACCGGTTCAGATTCTCAGACCGATCTCTCACAACTGTTATTGCGTAGAAGGGTCACTGCATTTTTTTCTTCATTGTTATCTTCTTTCTCATCCAACCTCTATCTTCTTCTCCCCAGCCTAAATAGTCGTCTTTCCCCCTTTGTAACTCTTTCATTTAATCAACGAAATGGTTTTTGTTTCCTAAAAAAAAACTTTAAGTTGGTTTGGTTGAGTTGTAAAACGTCCAGTCAACTTTAGCCCAAAGTAAAGTTGTTAGGGGGTGTTTGGGGTAAAGAGAATGAGAATAATTGTAGGGAGGATGAAAATAAAGGGAAGAATATGGAGGAGAATGATTATCAGAGAGAATGATGATCTGTGTTTGAGTTGAAAAAAAAGATTACGGTAAGAATCATTAAATGTGTTTTGGCCGTAGAGAATAATGAGGAAAATAAAATAGTGAGTATAACGTGAGTGAAAAGTAGTTATAGAGAGAATAAAACTGGGTTAGGAGAAGAATAAAAAGCAGTTATGAGGAAATGAGATTATGGAGAAAATGATTCTTCTTGGTGGCCCAAACACAAAGAATCATCCTCCTTTCCATTCTCCTGACCTCTTTGCTCCAAACACTCCTATATGAACACAATCTTGTACATGGTAACTTTCCTATGTGCAAACCGAAAAGAATTATATTTCACCTCAAATCCAGCAGCATCATATTGCCGTCTTTTTTCAGGATCTGACAAAATGGTATAGGAAAAAGTGACCTCCGTGAACATGTCAGCAGCTTTGGGATCGTTTGCATTCTTGTCGGGATGATACCTGGTTTAAAATTAGAGTTTTGTGACCTTGTCAGCTATCATATCAACATATTTAGTATAAGAGGATTAAAAAACACAAACGTTATTTGGACCGCTTTGATATAATAACATGGGGAATGAAGTATTGCTACAAAGAGACATTATTTACCCTCATAAGGTGTAAAAGATCACACTTAAAAGCAGCTTATTAGCTGATAGAGTTTCTTCCTTTTTTTGGATAAGAATTAGATGATAGAGTTTCATCACTAATTATGCAAGGAAAAGTTTAACTAACAAGCACATACGTACATCAGAAACGGGAAGATGAGATTTGAGTGATGTGGGAAAAATTGCAGTTCACAGGAAATTGTAGTCAGATATCTACTAAGAATCAATGGATGTGATACTTCATAAATGATATCCAACGCGAGCATTATTATAAGCATTAAAAGCTTGTTTGGGGCCTGCATAGGCTATTTACTTTTAAAAAAAATTGTTTGAGTGACTTTAACTAACAATGGTGATTAAATATACATAAATGTTACTTGAACCAATGAAATTCAAAACTTTCTTTTGGAAATTCTTGATACTTAGCAAGCTATCAAGTCAAGGGAAGATTATTCTGATAAATTCAAACATTTTAGACTATAATATAAACCCAGTCTACTTGGAGATGCTAATTGTATAAACACCATCACCTTGGATATGGCAATTGTACTCTCAAATTGACAAAAAAAGAAATAGGGCATGATTCTCAGTGAACGAAACATTGAGATGGTTCAAGTACAAATATGAAAATTGTACAACAATTGTAAAATCGAATAGAAATGTTAGCCTTCAATGGACAACTTTCTGAAAAGTTTCCCATTGTCACCAATCCCTAACTTGACAAGCTCGGGCCGAAAGTGGAATTAAGGATTAACAATACTTAAGATCGTTAAAACTCATTGGCACTTGTTAGAACAAGCAAGCAATTCATAGTGCTACAGTTTGGTGTCGGTAAGTCGAAAACCCAATGCATGAAAGTGTACTAGTTTGGGGAACAATCTAAATGTTACATTACGTGATATCCTATCCTACCTTTTAAAAAAAAACAATAATACCCTTCCAAGGATATTGAGTGGTTCAATCCAATCAAATGTTGTAAAGTTAGAAGTTAAACTTCAAGGCACAAACACTCACCCATATTAAGAAGAAGAAAATTAAAAAAAAAAAAAAAAGCCTTCCATGTCTCATGAGAATAAAGTGGAAAATATAGCATATGAATTTGAAGTTCCAATAAGACAGTAATCTTTAAAGCTGAAATAAATGTCCAGAAAAAAGTATAGAAGTTCCACGAATATAACTAGAAAAACGAAGCAAATAGAGCTAAAAATATTTCATATTTAGTAAAACCTACTTGAGAGCCATTTTCCTGTAAGCGCTTTTGATTTCCTGATCGGTGGAGTTCCTAGAGACACCGAGTACCTCATACGGATCTCGACGGTGCAACACCGCCGCATCCTGTTTCTCGGATTTGGATCCGTGCACCGGCATTTTCGGAAACTATCCAGTTCTCCTTCAAAAAAAAAAAAAACCCTAAAACCACCGGTCTGAAGCTGGGATTTCTTTCAGACTGAAACTGGAATTTGCAACTGCAATTTGGCCATGGATTTGCTCTGAAACAACTCAAATAAGGTCAGCTCGAATTAACAGAGAACAAATCCATGGACATCCATCCAGCCGAAGCTTTTGGCCTTTGGATCACATGGAACGGGAGGGGAGAAGAGAGAGATTAGGTGTCAATTTTGTTTGTTTTGGTAATTGACAAAATGAAATTTCGAAGTCCAAACCATTTCGCTTTTTGTGCGTATTGCGCCAATCTTTGGCTCTTTCAGTTTAACAGAGCAGCGCAGCGCGCTACGCCTTTTAGCCACGAGCTTCAGTGCCTCCACGATAATAGTATTAACGATTGTTCCTTTTTTTTAGTTGAAATTACAAAAAAAAAAAAAAAAAGTTCCACAAAGCTGAAGGGTATTAGTGATCCAATTAAGATTAGGAGGTGCTTGGATGTGGTTTTGAAGAGGAGTTATTTTTAATAATTAAAAATTAAGATTTGTAGGTAAAAACTCGTTTAAATGTAGTTTCTTTGTAAAGGAATGAAAAACTTATTTTGATGAAATTTTAAGATGAGTAGTTAAAAAAAGAATGATTAAAAATGAGTTATTTTGATTGATTAGAAAGAAATGAGTGATTTGGAAATGAAGAGTTATATTGTGTAGTTATAAATAAATGATTAGAAATGTATGGTTAGAATTGACGAGTTATTTTTAATAATAAAAGTAATGAGTTATTTTGAGTAGTACAAAACTCGTTATGATATAATTTTTGAAGAATGAGTTTGTAAATCTTCAATCTAAATCTTCCTTAAATACGACAAACAAACACCCCTTTGAAGTGCATATCGATTTTCTAAATTGAACCGATGAGTGTAGGATTCAATTGGTTTAGGCTAATTAACCAAACCAACATCATACCGACCCGTAGTTTTATTCTTTGTGTTTATTTGATAAGTTAATTTAAAAATAATAAACGTGTTTGACATTTTTTTTTCGTCCATAACTTGTAAGGGTAGAGTTCAGAAAATTCCTGCAATGTGAACACTGAAATATTCTGGCAAATCTCTGGTTACAAAAACACTAAGCTATTATCTAGAAAACATGGAAACTACAGCTACATCTAACAACAAAGCCCAGTGAAATCGCTCGTGGCTGGAAACTTCTACGGAAAACTCAACGGAAGTAAAAGCTTGATCGGACTGGAAGAAATGGAAACAAGAGTTCTTGGACGTAATAATGGCCTATGCTAAAATTGAGGAATACTCTCGCCTTATATAGGCCTCCCAAAAATTCGCTGCTACATCTGCTCCACGATCTTCCTCTACAAAAAGCTGCTCCATGATCCACTTTGCCGGGAGCGTCAGAGTCGACAAGATTCAACGATGGAGATGAGCCTGGGAATCACGGATTTTGCCATGCGTCCTAGGAAGAGATATTTTCCTTCTTCTCAGTCGTCTGCTTTGCTAAGCTTCTCGCTGCTGTGATCACTAGTTGGCTTCTTTAATTCGCCTAGAGGTCTTTTGCTTCGCTGGAGCCGATTACTTCTCTCTGTTCCATTTGCTCTGCTCTATTCGCTCTACCGAAGTTTCCTGCTACAAAATACAAGTATCAATTCTTTTTATACACTTAGAAATAATTCCATTCAATTAAGCATGCTTCACTGCATTTAACTTCTAAATTTCATTTCTAGCAGGCTTTTGTTAGATATTTTGTTGTAAGCTTCACTTTAGTCTGCGGGAGCGAACTTCTCTACTTAATCGGTTCATTTCAACATTTTTTCTTCTACAATTATCTTAATTTAAGCTACTTTAACTGATATGAATCAGACAACCGAACCATTGCATGTACCTGAAGGACCTATTTCAAAGAGCAAGGCAAAGAAGATTCAAGAGGCATATATATTACATCTTCAAAAGCTTGCCAATGCACAAGAAGAGATAAAGC
>JBBMKA010000030.1:614880-645793 GCA_037833695.1 Sechiopsis laciniata
TATTCTTTTTTTTATGTGGATAAGAAGTTTAGACTTTTAGCCAAATAGATATTTTGACCATTGAAAATAAAATATAACTAACTTTCAAACGAAAACATAAAGAAAAAAAAAAGATTATTTTTACTATGAGCAAGTCAGTTTTAATTTATTAACCAAAGTAATTTCTCAATGACATCAATATATTTTCATAATTAAAATGGTCGTAGATTTAAATTTTCCTCTCTCAATTATAGACTCAGAAAAAAGGTCATTTTTAATTTACTGAAAAATTTAAAAGAGAACGATCCATACTTGCCTTGAATTATCTAAGTTGAGTCAACTTTGTGTACAAAAAAACATAAATTTTCATTAAAGAAAACATAAACTTCACCAACTTGACAAATTGAACCATAAATTTATAGTTTCTCTCTCTTTTTTTTTTAGTTTATATTCTTAGAACCAAACTAGACATAAAACGACAAAAAAGGACGAAAAAAAAAACTAGAGTATTCCTTTAAGAAATCAACCAAATAAATTCTAAACACCCAGCCAATAGTAAGACCAAAATAACCATAAAAGAAGCCTAAGGTGAGTATGGATTGACTTTTGAGCTGTTTAATTTTGAAAATAAATCACAACTACTAAAAAATGTTTATAAAATTTGAATTTGAGAAAAAAGTTGTTGACATATGCTTTGAAATGTTTAATATCCCATAATTATTTAAATTAGTGGAGTGTATTTTTCAACCTCTTCTTAATAAAAACGTTTTTTTGGAATAGCTAACAAACCATTAATAAACTACATAAATTTATGTGTTCTTTTCTTTTATGTTTTCTTTTATTTTTAATTGCGGGTTGATTACCATTCTCGTAACAAAAAACATTTCAAGTGAAACACTTCAAATAAATATTTTGGGAAAAAAGTTTTTGAAGGTTTAGACGTCATTTAGAGTAATTTGACCAACTTTAATAGCTTATTTATTTATTTATTATTATTAATTTTTTTTTTTTTGAAAAACAATAGCTATTTAAATTTAAAGGTACTAATTCACAGTGTTTAATAGTCATCAATTCGTGATTTTTTTTTTTGAGATCTCATCAATTCGTGATTAAACATTAATAAAAGTATTTACAATATAGCCCAAGTCACACAAACAAGTGTATAAATTACTTTTGAGAAAAAGTAACTAAACGCACAATATTTTAATTATAAAAAGTTAATAAAAAAAAGTTTGAAGGAATATGTATTTTTAAGAATACATTTTTCAATCCAAACATATCCTAAATCAGATTAAAAAGAAATCGAGAAAATGCTGAAAAAAATGTACGAACCCATTTCTCCAAAACAAGGACTAAAAAAAAAAAAAAAATTTCTTGATTTAAGTACATTTTTCAAAATTCATTTTATTTTGGGTCTAAATTTATTAATTATATTAATTGAAAACATACAAATTCGTTAGAAGAAGACTATAATAATATGGATTTGGTTGGAATAATAATAGTTAGAACCAAATTGATAATTTTGAAAAGTTTTGAAACTATTGATATTAAAACTCAAAAAAAGCAAAACTTACATAAGATAGGTACTTTTAGGTTTGGTATCCAAAATATTGTGGAAAAAGTATGTCGATATTAAAATTTTAATTATATAAAAAAAAAAAAAATAATAAAAGAAATGGAAAATAGTGGGTATGGTCTACGGTTTTGGGAGAAAACCACGCGGGTTGAAACTAAAAATATTGAGCAGTGGACGAAGTCAATGACTCAATGGTCAATACCATACAATATTACATTACTAACTCCAAATATTAATGTTTTTATTTTTTTTGTTTGAATAAATAAATAAAAATATTAAAGCTTTTTCTTCCAATTGGATTGGAATCTCACAACCCTCACTGGGCCCCACCAAATAACTATTTCTCTCCATCTTCCCATTTTGCCCATTCCACTCACTCTCACTCTTCCGTACACTTCTGAATTAATGATCCTCTGCACACGCTCACACGCTACTCTTACTCAACTCCCCCCATCTCTACCCTCCATTTAGCTGACTTTTCAATCCAACGCTCGGGTTCATCATAACATTGCCAAGTTGGGTATGGAAATTTAGGGTAGGGAGAAAATGTCAAATTTCAGTTCAAGTTGGGAAATTCATAAATTTTGGGTTTTTATTTTAATATATTATTTTTGTTTATAAATGAGTCAATGTTGTATGAGACAAATTGATGCATGAAAACGACCAATCAAATGATGCCAGATCAGTCTTATGGGTCATTTATGGGTTTGGGAAGTTTCTTGTTGGGTGTGCAGCCTCAGTTTGCCTTCTATCTTTATCCTCTTTATATCCTCTCCCTATTTTTCTTTTCAAATTTTACAACTTGTCTACAATATTTATCACCAAAATTACTCAAAGACGTGGAATCCATCTATTCCTTGTAGAATTGTCAAACTCACACGTCTTGTCAAAACCTACACTCCAAATACTAGTTCTTTTACTATCTCTAATCCCAAATTTCACTTAATCATCAACTATAATCTATAGCCATCAATTAAGGTTCACACATAGAAAAGATTAGAGATCTCATATTAATATATAAGGGATATTGATTATGCCAATAAATTTTGAACTGAAACCTCATATTATTTATTATAGTATCAAAACTTATAAGCTCAAATGGGTATTAGGTCCAATAAAAATGAAATTTAAAATAATTGAGATTCGATTAAAGGTTGAGGAAACACCATATTGAAGGGACTTTCAAAGAGATATGAGTTACTTTCTTCATTTTCGATTGGTTTTGAGGTGAAACTCGTATTATCTATTAATAACCTTCTTAACTATGTTATAATAACTCTTATATATATATTTCATATTATAGTAACATAAACTTCAAATACATATTATCATATTCTTTATTATAATAACATGTTCCAAAAGATACGATATTTTATTATAATTCAACCTTAATCTCAAATACCTCATTATTTAAATCTTCCAACTCTAATATATTCATAAACTTGAGATGTTGATAATGTGCACTTTCATGTGCCTAGAGTATTGTGAAAATGAGACAAAAAGGAGTTGGTTTGGGATTTAGGTTTAAGTATTGGTGAAACATGTAAACAAGGGAGAAAAAGAGGATGTAGTGTCTATCCTATTAATTGGATTCATTCAATCTTGCCAAGGACTATTATTATATTATTATTATTATTATCATTATGTGTTTAGTTGTAGGCCCACAAAAGTGCCCATATCTCTTACATAGTGGGAGTGGAGTGGGAAGTTTATTTTCTTTTGTATTTTTCACTCTCTTTATTTCACTTTAAATGTTAAGATGTTAATCTAAGATGTGATTGGTGAAATGAGAAAAGGGGCAACAAATAATAAGGGAGATTTTGATGATAGAGAGAGAGATAAGATAACATACATACAAACAAAATACTTTTGTGTTTCTCTCTCTAAGGTAGAGAGAGAAAGGGAGGCATGGTTGGATTGGGATGAGCAGAGTGGCAGCAGAGTTCAGGGGGGATGAACTTGTAAAACTCACACAACAAATGCTCTAATTAAGGTCCACACTCATGTGAATCCCATCAACTTGCTCTTTGTGGGCCCTACTTTCTCTCTCTCTCTCTTCCCATTTTCTTTCTCTCTCCTCTCATAATCTCTACATAATCATGCTTAACTACCTCCCTGTTTCTCTTTTTGATATATTTTTATTCATATAATTTCTTTTGCCCTTCTTGTTTTAGTTGGGGTTAGGATTTGGCTATGTATTTTGTATTTTGTTTTGTTCAAATTTTTTTAAAAATTATTTACTACTGTTTGAGCGTGTTTGGCACATATGAACTATTGTAACGAAATATATCATCAGATTCTATAAAATTTAGATATTAAAAAATTTGCAAAAAATAAAAAATATATATACTATGCATTGAACACATTACCATAAAATATTTATAATAAATTTAAAATTAATATTAATAAAAAATAATTCAATGATGTTAATAAATAAATAATCAATCAAAATTTATTATAAATATAATATATATTTATATTTTTTTAAGTATAAGATTATAATTTTACATTTGATCTTTGAAGGACTAAAATAAAAAAAAAATCAAAGTATATGTTATAAAAAAAAAAAAAATCAAAGTAATGGATAAAAATGGTGGCATTTAAACCTTTGATTTTCTTGCACTTTTATCTATACTTATTTTTCTCAATTATGTAATATATGCATAATATATTATTTTTATCTTTAAGGGATGATATGATAGTTGAAGGCTTGAACTTTGAAAGTATATTTTTCTTAAAGTCTCAATTCTAACAACAATTTGCATAATATATCCTTTCTTATATGTGGGTTTCATATGTATTTGTAGCAAGAGCTGTGTATGTTTTAATTTTGTAGAGTGAAAATAGTGAAAGGGTAGAAGATTTGAAGATCCTTCCATGACCCCAACATAATAAATAATTGTAAAGAATTATTATTATGTTATGTCCCTAAATCAAAATGTCACTGACCATGAATCTTCCTATACTTAGTTACCCATATTAATAAATATACCTTTTTATTTTCCCCTTTCTTTCTAAGTTGACCCACCTCACCCACATACCCATATCTCCCACACCCATAATAATTGGATTCCATCGCTCCCCTTCTCTAAATTATTTTAAACCAAATTCAAAATTATAAAATAAAAAAAAATCCTAATTTCCTATATATATATATATATTCCCACCTCCTGAGAGCCTCAATTCAATTCATTCCAATCTCTCTCTGTTTTTTCAATTTCTCTGTTCTAACAAAAATGGAGGCTAGCTCTTTAGACGAAAGCACAGCCAGTGATTCCACCTCCATTTCTCCGATCACCCCATTGTTATTCAACACATCTCCGTCGCAATCTCCGCCGCTTGCGGCGGCCGGAATATTACCGCACGAGGCGGAATCGAGAAAACTTCCATCATCCCGTTTCAAAGGAGTGGTCCCTCAGCCCAACGGCCGATGGGGCGCTCAGATTTACGAGAAGCACCAAAGGGTCTGGCTCGGCACCTTCAACGAAGAGCACGACGCCGCCAAAGCCTACGACATCGCCGCCCTCCGCTTCCGCGGCCGCGACGCCGTCACCAATTTCAAATCGGCCGCCGACGCCGACGAGGCCGAATTTCTCAACTCCCACTCCAAGCTCGAAATCGTCGATATGCTCCGCAAACACACTTACAATGACGAGCTACAACAGAGCAAGCGCCACCGTACGGCGGCGCCCACGGCGGAACCGCCGTCTTTTCTCCACCGCGGGTCGGACTCGGACCGGGAGGTTCTGTTTGAGAAGACCGTGACGCCGAGTGACGTGGGGAAGTTGAACCGGTTGGTTATTCCGAAACAACACGCGGAGAAAAACTTTCCGTTAGGAGACGGCGTCGTTTCGAGTAAAGGAATGCTTTTGAACTTTGAGGATATGGGAGGGAAGGTTTGGCGGTTCCGTTACTCGTATTGGAATAGCAGTCAAAGCTATGTGTTGACCAAGGGTTGGAGCCGGTTCGTTAAAGATAAGGCCCTCCGAGCCGGGGATGTGGTTCGGTTCTTACGCTTTACTGGCCCGGATAAGCAGCTTTATATCGATGCCAGACCGGCCGTGGTGAGCCCGGTTCATGTGGTGAAGCTTTTTGGTGTTAATATTTTGGAAGTGCCGGTGGGTTGTTGTGGGAAGAGAGATAGAGAAGGGTTGTTGGATTTACAAGGAACCAAAAAGCAAAGAATAATCAAAGCCTTGTAACACTAATTTCTTTTTTAATTAACCCCAAAAAAGGAAAAAAAAAAAAAAGGAATCCGACAGGAAAAAAAGACACCATGTTTTTTGTTTTTTTGGCTTGTTAATGAATTAATTGTAATTTTGAAGATTAAGTTGCAGTTGAACACTTTGGGTAGAACTATTAAAATCTCTCGTGTTATATTAATTTATTTCTCGTCATCTCTCTTGTTTGAATCTCGTGGCTGATTAAACTATCATCTCATTTGATGATTTGTTAAATGTGAATTATCAATGGCCTATCTAAACTCGAAAGGTTATCCAAATGATTAGATATTCATGCATTTACATACCTTCAAATTGTACTTAATTAGTCCTAAAAGTTACATCTTTATTATTGTAATTTATAGAAATTATAATAAAACAGCCATTCTACTTTTTCTTAGGCCAAAAGTTTGATTCTTTATTTTCACTATGGTGTGAATAAAGTTGGTTTATTTTGCAATTTTAATTTTGATTATTATATTTTTAAAAAAATAATAATTATTTTTTTTAGTTTCCATCTTTTGGTTAAAATTTTATTTTGGTCTTTATATTTTAAAATCAAGCACTTTCATTAATCATATTTTAATAATGTTTTATTTTAATCTTTGAGATAAGAGAAAGATAACGAAATGGTGACTAGAATACTAAAATATTGATTAAATTAATTTTAAAATATAATAAATTAAATTAATTTTAAAATATAATAAATTGATGATGTGGTTATTTTGTTAATTTTATTTTTAAAAAATAATTAATATGGAACTCAAAAGACACATTAACATATTTTTAACGGTTTTAGTTATGAAAACAAAGAGGGTCAAAGAAATTATAATAAATAATTAAATAAAATTATTTATCATCCATTTTATCCATTCTCAAGCTCTTAACTTTCTCTTCCAGTTCTGCAGCATCAACCTATAAAACTAATTCAAGAAAACCCCCAAAAAAGCCAAGCATTTAAAAAATTCAAGAATTTGCCGAAGCTTCTTTAGTTAAGAGCTTGAGAATGGTAAAATAAACGAGATAATCGAACAAACCAATTTGAATCTGGATTTTGTTGGCTGATTGTGTGATCGATTTTTCTTAATTTGGAGTTGAATTGGCTGAGGCGTGAGAGAAGAGATTTTTTGAGTTTTTGAAGGTTTGAAAATTGAAATCAGTTCATCTCTGTGTTCTGAGGTGGTAAGTTGAGAGACTCTTACCTTGTTTTGAAAGTGGAAGAATGGCTAAGTGTTGAGATATGCTTTGCTTTCAACGACTGAATGTCCTATGATTAGTTAGTCGCAGGTCTGATTGTCTCGTCTACGAAATTTGCATTTGTTGTTTAATAAGTTTTTACGTATTTTGAGATTTAATGAGAGTATCTATATAAATTTTAATTGAACCCTAGCCGCCCTATAATCTTCATTATGAATTTTCGCTCTCTTTAATAAAATCGGTCACCCTCTCAACACTAGCTAATACAACGTTAGTGAATCACATAAATTCTGTGTGTATTTCTTTTCTTATGTGTGTTCTTATTCTTTGTTCGATTGTTGATTGTCGATTTCATAACAATAAATTTAACTTTAAAAATTCAAGAATTAGTTTTATAGGTTGATGCTGCATAACTGGAAGATAAAGTTAAGAGCCTGAGAATGGGTAAAATGTATGAAAAAGATAATAAATAATTTTATTTAATTATTTATTATAACTTTTTTAACCCTCTTTTTTTATGACTAAAACCATTAAAAATATGTTAATGTGTCTTTTGAGTTTCTATATTAATTATTTTTTAAAAATAAAATTCACGTAAGCAACGAAATAACTACATCATCAACTTATTATATTTTAAAATTAACTTAATCATTATCTTAGTGATCATTCTGATATCTCTTTGACGGTTCCGTTATCTCAAAGATTAAAATGAAGCATTATTGAAATGTGAATGATAAAAATGCTTGATTTTAAAATATAAAGACTAAAGTTAAATTCTAACCAAAAGGTATGAACTAAAAAAAAATTTATATATTGTAATAAAAAAATAATGGCCAATAAAAACAAAACGTTAACGTATCTAATATAATCTAGTAACTATCTAAATGTTTTTTTTTTGTTGAGAATATAGTAACTATCTAATGTTCATTATTCTTTTTGTTGAATAAAATAGTAATAATAATAATGTGATCAGGACTGTTGGTAAAAAAAAGAAGCTTATTTTAACCCATAAAAAAGGTTCATTTTTTTTTTGGTAAACATATTAATATGAAGTTTTAATTCAAATTTTCAGCTTAGACCTTCTTTTGTGGATATTTTCCTCCAACTACCTCTCTTTTAAAAATGTTATCTCTATAATTTTCTTCTCTCATTTATTTTTCTCTCTAATATTCTTAAATTCTCTTAGGATAACTTTTTTTTTGTCTCTTTTATGTTATTGTTCTTCCTCAAAAGTATCTTTTACTGCTTCTAAAAAAAGTATCTTTACTCCCTAGATATACTCTCCATCTCACATGTCTTAATTTTCTTTAACTAATATTCTCATTTTAGCTTCTTACTCTACCACATTTTTTTTTTCTATGGTCAAAGTAAACAATAGTTCAATGGGCATAGTAAATATGAGAGATATATGTAATTTAAGTTCCTCAACTCTCATCGTTTAAAAAAAAAGTTTATTTTTCTTTCTTAAAAATTGTTCTCTTCTATCATATTTTTTTTCTTTAATCTCTTAATCTTTAAATCTCTTTCTCCAATGATGCTCTAAAAAGTTCTCACTTTTAGACTTTTGTTTTTAAACCTCTACATACTTTTTCTCTCTAGCACACATTTCTTTTGATCTCTCTAACCTTTTTATAATAAAAATAAACACATGCTTGTTTTCTTTTTGTGGAAAAAGAAAACAATCAAACATGCATGGTTTAGTTTTCAAAAAACACAAAAGATTTAAAAAATAATAAATTATTAGTTAAAATGAAAATTTAAGCCTAAAACAACTACATTACCAAATTTAATTAATATTCTCAACCATTTTATTTTTAGTTTTTAGTTTTTGAAATTTAAGTCCAAAACAAATATATTACCATATATGTTTTCTTACTTGTTATATCTACCTCTTACCTATGTTTTTATAAACCAAACCAATAACTTGTTTTTGTTTGTGAAATTTGAATAGCATTCACATATTTTGTTAAATGATGATGGATACATTCTAGTAGAGATGGAAAACATTGTAGAAGTTTAAGTAAAAATAAGCTTAAATGTCAAAAACCAAAAACCAAAAACTAAACCCCCGGTTGATAACCCTTTTATTTTTAGTTTTTGATATTGAAATTTAAGTTTATAACAATTCTCTTACCGTATATTTTTTCTTAATTGGATATTTACATCCTACATATATTATTAGAAATCAAACCAAAACTTAGAAACAAAAAAAACAGCTTCAAAAAGTTTGTTTTTGTTTTTGAAATTTAATTAGCATTCACACACTTTTTTAAAGAAAGATGAATACACGGTAGGAAAGAGGAACACATCGTAGAAAATTTGAGTAAAAATAAGGTTAAATTTCAAAAACCAAAAACAAAAAATCAAATTATTATCAAACGTGACCTTAGGGATCAAGATTGAACAAACTTAAAAATTTGAGATGGTTAGATTAGATAAAGTTCCATCTCAACACTCAAGTTATGTCTCTTTGAATTTATCATTTATTGAATCGGATTTTAATTTTTATATTGGATTGAATATTTGTTTGAATGTAATTTACTCTATACCATGATTAAATAAAGATTCTATCTCAAAACCAAATGATAATAGTAGCGGAGATATTTTCACATTGTTTTATGTGAAATCTTCGATTAACATCAAAATAGGCATTTAAAAATTTAAGAGCCAAAATATAACCAAAAGTCCCTTGTCAATAATTATAAATAAATTGAACAAGAAAATGACCACACGCGATATTTATAAGTTTGTCACCAAAAGTTGAACAGAAAATAATTCATATGGGGTGTTTGTTATGCGATTTTCAACGAGCTATTACAATCATTCTTCAAAAAAATTAATCATAACGAGCTATTGTAATCACTCAAAACAAACATTCATTTTTAATCACTCATTTTTAACCACTCAAAATAATCACTCATTTCAAATCTATTCCTCATTTTTAAACCACTCAACTTACAATTCCTCCAAAATCTCCATCCAAACAAGTTTTTCTATGTAATTTCTCTACCAAAATTTTCATCCAAACGAGTTATTTTCTGTAATTTCTTCACAAAAAATTCCATTCAAACAAGCTATCGCACAAATTCTAATTTTCAATCGCTCAAAATAACTCATGATTCTAAATCACTAATTTTAATCACTCCTATAAATCTTCATCCAAACAGCCCTATGACTTTTAGGTTACAATAAAATTGTAATTTTGAAAAAAAGGGATAACCTAAAGAAAAAAAGAAAAGAAAAGTAGAGCATTAGCTAGGCAGGTGCTGTCACACAAACTCTGAAACCTATGTTAGATAGGAAGAATAATGTAGCATAAACTAAATTTTTTAGAATTAGGGTTCAATATTCTTTTATGGGTCAACTAGAAAAATAGTTGGAATTTAGAAATTAATTAGAGGGACGTCGCTAATGATCTTTAAACTTTAAATTTGTGTCTTTTTTATTTTTGAATTTTCATTAATCTTTAATATGGAAAGTAGTTTATAATTGTACCCTCCTATATTTTATAGAGTTTTTTTTAATCTATTTTAAATAAATTATTTGTAACTACCCTTTTTAATATAGAAAAATCTAAAACAACAAACTAATTTTAAAAACGTTAGTCAAATATAATTAAATCAATAATTATAAAATCAAGTAGTCATACCATGAAAACAGAGATTTTGAAATTTTAAAAATTTATACGTAATTTAGAAATTTTGTTCTTAACGTTCACAAATATAGCTATACATCTCATTCCCATAAGTCGTACATACTCTTGTTGGTTGTTGTGATTATTCTAAGTATGCTTAAATTTAATTAAAAAATGGTTGAGAATAGTACATGAATTTGAGTTTTATGAGGATCTTAAGTACCCTTTTTTTAAGAAAATGAAGAGTTCCTTTTGATTCTTTCTCCCATTGAATAACCTCCGTGAAAACCCTCAACCCATGCATTTGAGATTGATGATAGTCCTGCATTGAAAAATTCGGCCGCAAGAGAAATGCATGCATTTAGTTGGGCTCTAATCTCGAGACTCCGTTAGGGATTGACATCAAAGCTACGTTTCTGAAGATATAAACGGTGTAAACTTTCAAACTCTATTGGCTGCTTTGACATTTTTTCGAGTGTAAGATTTCAAATCTCTCGAATGACTCTATTATTTAAAGATATTAACCTCTAAAATCGAATTCCTACTTTATTGAGATTTTTTTTTTCATATATTAGACATGGTTGTCACGTATTTTATACTTAATAAAATCCCTACTTTATAAGAATTATGTTTTCTTTATAATTATTATTTATTTCGCATATGTTAGACATTGGTTGTACGTGTGTTGTACATATCCTATGTTAGGTATTGTTGGCACCTATTATGTACATATTAAAGTAATGACGCATATGTTAGTTACTGTTGTCACTTGTATATATTATATGAATAACGTTGCTTCCTTGATTTTTTTTTTTGTTTTTGCATTAGTTATACATTGTTGACCCATATTCTGTATATATCATGTTATAATAAGGGTGCATATGATGGTTGCTATTGCCTATGTATATATTCGGTGAATAACGTTGTTTCTTTAATATTTTTTTTTAGTTTGTTCATATTTTAGACATTGTTGGCGTATACATAATCGAATCACAAGGATTATGTTTCCTTGATTTTTTTTTATGGGGATAGCTACGACGATCAAATTTTTTTTTGGAATGATGTTCTAGCTATTGACACATATTATGTACATATTATATTATAATAATGGCGCATGTGTGGGTGGAGGCTTTTCTAGAAAAATTAACACTATTCACGCATAAATAACTAATTTCCACAATCCCTAGATTTTATCGGAGACTAAATTCTAATTTTATTAAAAAATTGAATTCCAACTTTTTGAAATATTTTTCGAACTATAAATTTTCTTAAAATTTTGGATTCTAAATGGGCTTCATGGGCTGTACTTGACAAGCAAGGTCTTCTTGAACCGGGGCGGGCCCATGTATATGCCCGCCATTGTAACTCAGCTTAGTTACCTCCAAAACGTTATCCTCGACTGTGCTGTTCGTTTTCGTTAGCTGAAGTGCTGGAAGGAAGAGAATGGCAATTGGCGCTTCGATCGTTCGAGTTTCAACATTGAAGCTCTCTCCATTCTCACATGGCGATGGTTCATCGAAGTCGTCGTCCTTTATGGGCGCCTCACTTAATTTCCCCCCATCTTCTAGCTCTGGTATGTTAGTCCTCGTTTGTTTCCATGGAATATTTGGAACCTTTATGAATTCTTATTGTTTTTCTTATCATTTATTTCAGTGTTGAATCCAGCGCAAACGAATTTCTTAAGTTCATTTCATATGTTATTGAGTAGTTTTGATTTTGTTTTAACCTAACTGATGTGCATCTTTTCTTTCTCGTTCTATGTAGGGAAACAAAAGCAGTTTCGTGAGAATCTTGTTGTTGTATCGAAGAGAATTTCGGGTTTGGAGGAAGCCATCAGAATTAGGAGGTACACCAGAATCAGGGTCCTTATGGCTCTTTAAGCACGTATGAGACTGCTTCGTTATTTGTTGATCTTATACGTTTTTTTTTTTTTTTTTTTTTTAAATCTCTCTGATTGATTTCGTTCGAATGCAGTGCTTAAATACTTAGTTTTTGATGGTTTGGGCTTCTTGGCGTTTCTTTATTGTAATACCTTATGCTATGTTATGGATTGGATTATATCTGTTTTAGTTAATATATTTTGTAAACCATTTATTGTGTATTTTCTCAATCCTATTGTTGAATCTATAATTTTTCAATCGTTGAGATCAGAACTTGCTTGATCCTATTAGCCAAAACAATGCACAAAATTTTGTAAATGCCTCTTTTAGTAAGGTAATAAAAAATTTCCTTGAGCCAAGCAGAAGATCCCGATTCTTTAAATATCTTGGAAAGTTGGAACAATTCCACGAAGTGCGGTTTGATAAAAGCTCCAGCACTTGATAAAGAATTTTGGGGGTTGGATGTTTCGTTAGCTTCTGAACTTTTAATTGCATTCCAAATCTCCAAAGATGAAACAACCAGCATATTCTCAATTATAGAGAGCTTGGGGCGAACAAGAGCATAGATGTAATGACATCTTGAATAACTTAGTAACCACAAAGTTTCAAGTTTGAATCCTCCCCTTCATTTCCAATTATTATTAAATAAAAAAGAAAAAATTAATTGAGAGCTTGGAAAAAGTTGGTTGCTTCTTAATCTAGCTCCCAGCTAGCAAACTCTCTTTGCCAATTGTTGACAACTCCAAAATCAAAGCTTCTTTTTTCCTGCTGTGTGCAATTTTTATTTCCAGAGTCTCGTCACTCAAGTTCTTTAATTACGAATAAATATCTTGATGAAGATGCATTTTTCGAATCTCCCACAGCTTTTATTGAAATTTTCGGATTATTTAATTGCCAACTATATAATTTATTTTTAAATTTTTTTTTTTTTCATTTGATATATAAACTTTTTTATCATGTAGAGAACGAGAGCTTGAGACTGTGATGAAAGTTAGAAAGAGACAACCCTTGAGGCGTGGAAAGGTATCCACGTCTTCCTGTGCCAGATCACATACAAAAGCCTCCTTATGTTGGTTCTTCTATAATGCCAGAAATTTCAACTGAGTATCAATTGCATGATTCTGAAGGAGTTGCTCAAATGAGGGCTGCATGTCAGCTTGCTGCTCGTGTTTTAGACTATGCAGGAACTCTAGTTAGAGTAAGGTTTTAGCTTCTACATTCAATACCAGCTTGTTTATCAGCTAAATGCTAATATATTCATTGGTTTCTTTCAAAAAGAAAAAAAATACCTATATTCATTGGAATCCTGGCTGTTATAGTGTTTAATTTTTTTATTTTTTATTCAACAATATTTGGAGAGGGGATTCAAACCTGTAACCTTTTGGTTACTAGGTTGTACAAAATACCAGTTATAGTGTTTGATTATTTATGATTCAATTTTGGGTTTGACATCGGACATTTTGAGTTTCTTTTGACACATCATTTCTTTATCAGCCCTCAGTAACAACAGATGAAATTGACAAAGCAGTGCATCAGATGATTATTGATGCGGGTGCTTATCCTTCACCTCTTGGCTATGGGGGGTTTCCAAAAAGTGTTTGTACATCAGTTAATGAGTGTGTGTGTCACGGAGTACCAGACTCTCGCCAGTTACAGGTTCCATTTTGTCTGCCAAATACTAACATAAAATTCATGTTTATTACACTAATAATAACTATTTTTTGCAGGGTGGTGATATAATAAACATTGATGTGACACTCTACCTAAATGTACGTTCTTAAATCTTAAGTGATTCTCAATTTAGGTTTTAGTCTATACATGTTTCCTGCTTACTGTTACGTTCATATCATAACAGACAATGTTCGCATTTACCACAATATTTAGGCAATTGTCCTGGGAATTTATAAATTTTATTTTTCATACAAGTTTTTGAGTTTTCACATTCCCAAAGAACTTCCAAAAGATAAAAAGAATGTATGCACTATGCACCATTCCATTCTATTTAAACCTGCTCTTAATCATTATTAAAATATTGTTAGTTGACCTACACAACACCTACGTGTTAGTTTTCTTCCGGCGCTAATTTTGTTTCCTTCTCAAATTTTAGGGATATCATGGAGACACATCGAAAACATATTTTTGTGGGGATGTAAGTGACGGAATGAGGCGTCTGGTGAAGGTATATTTGTTATTTTCAGAATAAGTAATTCTATTACAAATGGCTTAATATTTAAGGTTGGTCATCTTTTTCTTCACTGTTATTTGGGTTTGTGGTTGGAGAGGAACTTGAGAGTTTTTGAGGAAGTTTAGAGATCTTGGGAGGAGTTGTGACGGTGACACCATTGTTAGGTTTAATGTCTCCCTTTGGACTTCGTAACTTGAGGCTAAGGCTTTTTGTAATTATCCTCTAAATTGGACCCTTTTTTATATAGTTTATTTTAATTTTTTTATGGGCAGTGTTTCGGATTATTGGACTGTTTTTTATATTCTCTTTTGTATTATTTCACTTATCTTCGGTAAAAGGATATGTATATATTTTTTTTCTTTGTATTCTAGTATGTTTGTATGCGCTTCAGACTAAAACTCCTGAGATAATCACTTAACCTTACCATATTTAGTTGCTAGAAAACACCTAGAATATCAAATCCCAAGTAAGTCAAACCACTATGAATTAAAGTCTGAACCATTCCCTTTAAGCTCTTTGTCATAAAAAAAGATTGTTCAAACTTGGTAGTGAAATTACTTTATGCTTCTCTTTTGCCACCTGGTCCACTTCTTTTTTAGACTCATCCCTTGAAAGTCAGGACGTTCCTCGTTAATCACCTCTGTTTTTTTTTTTTTTTTTTTTGAGAATAATCACTGCTCTGTTTTATATTTAGAAAAAAAGAAAAAATATAATGATTTTCTTTGTATAAATTGTTTACTTGTTCCTTTCTTTTTTAAAAATTATATTGTGTACTAATTTCAATTCTATTCTAAACTTTGTATTTCATTTTATCTTCTTTTTTTTATCCTCTTTATCATTTACTTTCTTTTGGTGTTTCTCAGGTTACTGAGGAATGTCTCGAGAGAGGTATTGCTGTATGCAAGGATGGTGCTAGCTTTAAAAAAATTGGAAAGAGAATCAGGTATTTCATGTAACCTTAATTTGTTTTATGGGTGAAACTACTATTTTCCCAATGACATTTGGCCAATCCCTAACCCATTCCTATTTTGTGGTTCTTTTACAGTTTTACATAACAAATTGCTTAAAGATGAGCAAAAAACCAAAACAAAATACAGATATTAGAACATTCATTTAAACCATTAATATAAGTGAAACACTTGTATCAATAGTTGTCACCTACGATATTAATTTGTAGACACCTTCTTAGTCTTCATTCCTTTGATGTCTCCCGATACCTGACTTAGGGATGGGCATGGTTATCCTAGGTATAGTGGAGCGATGTTCCGATTTCCTGATTTAAAAAAACCATAGTTTGAGAAACGCGTCGGCAGAAGCCTAGAGACGCTTGGTCAATCTGGCTTAGAGGTCTTAGGTTCGAACCTTTAATTGTAATATCACTTATTGTCTCCAGGATGGGTGTTTGTGTCTCAGGTTTGTAGTGGAGCCAAATATGATAATGATAAAGTGAGCGACTCCAAATTTGCTGGTCATAAAAAAAAAAAGTTTAAGAAACAGGGAATAAATGAAGGTCCTCCCCCACTAATTATATCTTTCCAAGTAATTCTAGGCGTTAATGATAAACTGCCCGTGTTTCAAATATCAACACGCAGAAGACATTTAAAGGAAAGTTTAAGTATTGATAAATCCATAGAGGAACGAAGTTATTAAATCCCGTTAAAGATGACCTTGTAGTCGCAGTAGATCATAACTGAGATCGAACGTGGAGTTTTCTAAGGCTCCCAACTAATCCGACGGCCACTCCCCCCTCATAAACCTTTCTGCACAAAAAAAATCTCCCATAGTTGAGACAGAAATCCTAAACACACGTAGACTTTATTTTAGGAAAATTTCAAGTAAAATACAAAAGGAGTAAAAAGAATCTTGTAATCTTCTCTAGAAAGAATTGAATGGGCAGTGGGCAATTAAAAATGACCACACAAATAATAATGTCCCAGAAATCATTAAAAGTTCTACATCTTGAAAAACCCAGTTGCTTTGGAATCATAGCTTTTTAAAGATAGGTTCCGCCCCATTAAGCCACAAATTTGTTCCTCGTCATTTAACGGTGGCATATAAGCATGAGCAAAGGGGAGTCCTTGAGGCTTCTAGAAAAAAGCAGGTATGTAGGGAATATAATCAATCTTCCGCCACACCTTGATCGAGAGTAATAGAAAAGTTACCATGGAAAAGACCAATAATCCACTTACCTCCAATTTTGTTCAATTTTTCTGTTCCATATGGAAGTGGATCTAGCATTTACTCTATCCTGAATGGCGTACTAATGTACTCTAATACAACAAATGTCTACATGTTTAAGCAAGTGTACATACTGATCTGGAGGCAATAGTTTCTTTACACAGTTTGCTTAATTGTTAATTCATAAAGCTATAGAGTACAGCTCTAATTCTAATCCAGAGTGGTTATCATCCATATACTTTTGCAATGTGCTGATAACTTGATTAGTGTGATGTGTAGGTGCCATTAGTTAATTTTATCCTGCGCTACAATGAAAGATTGGTATTTTTCTACAACGTTCCAAACTTCCTTATGATCTACTATGCACAACTACCAGTGAGCATGCTGAAAAATATGGTTATGGGGTGGTGGAGGGTTTTGTTGGGCATGGTGTGGGAACTGTATTTCATTCTGAACCACTTATATATCACCATCGTAAGTGATCTACTCCTTATCCTCTTTCTCTCTTTTTCAAGGATCCTCTTGCTGTATCTTACCCATATATGCCAGTCTGTTTTTTGTACCTCATTGTTATTTGGTTTGGTTTGGCCAGGCAATGAGGAACCTGGTCATATGGTCGAAGGTCAAACTTTTACAATTGGTGAGTGGTCGACCTTGTTGCTTTAAAATCAATATTATTGCCTCTGTGTTCATGCAATTTTCTAAGCTGTTATTGTTTTTTTTAGCAACTAATTGAAAATCTTTTTGTTTGTTAGATGAAGGTTTTTTCTCTAGAATGCCAATTAATCGAATGAATACATTACACGTGAAGTTTGTGCTTGAAAGTAATTTTAGTAGAAGTCTGTTCAAATGATGTGTGGCATTTTTTTTCTATAGCTATGACTATTTGAGCCAGCTTGCCTGCCTGTCGACTATTATTACGGAACATACCGTTTGACCATTCAATATTTGGATGTCAAAGAAATTCATAGGAAGTTAATTTCTAGGTTGTTGGCTACAATGAATAAACTTTTCATCTCTTAGTTTTTCCGGGCCTTCTTGTCCACTCGGTCGCTCCATGATGAGTCGATGACTGATGTGTGACATATATTATTGGTTCTAGCCGGAGAGATAATAATTGTGTAATCTATGATAGAGAATGTGGCTATTCCAGTTCTCCAAGTATCCTTCTAGAAGTCTAAAAAACAAATTCCTGTACTTACAATATGAAATCATGAGATATCTCGAGCAGCTTAATCTGCAAGAACAAGCCGCCTGCTGTGTGACAAACTAGTATGTCCTATGAAAAACCACCAAAGCCATTAGAAATCAAAGCTAGATTTTCTGCGCCACATTGGAGATATGAACCCCTTCTGTACCTTGTACAACATTTATAAGATGCATACGCTACTCCGCCAACATTTGTAAGGTGGACCCACATTGAAAAAATTGGATGAGAAGATCTCACAACGTTTATAAGATGCATAAACTTGATGAATATGTTAGGTTGAGACTTTGATGTCTTGGAAGTAAATGGATTTTTGGTTATTTTCCCTCTTAAAAGTTTCGATATTTTCAGCTGCGTATTCATGGTTTGAATTCCTTGATTGCAGAACCGATTCTAACGATGGGAGGCATCGAGTGCATAACATGGCGAGACAAGTGGACTACTTTAACAGTCGATGGCAGTCCAGCTGCTCAGTTTGAGCACACTATTTTGATAACTAGAACGGGAGCTGAAATTTTGACAACCCCTTGACATTACATGTATATAATTCAACAGTGAGTGATATTTCTTGCACATACATGTAACGTACATCAGTTTAATCGATTATTTTAGTTTATAATTCTAATCTGTTTAGAATTTGATCAACTTGTAATTGTCTTGTTGATGCTCTGGGCAGGAGTCAGCTATTGCCTTCGGCATAATTTGGAGCGCTGCCTTATTATCTTAAGGGGCAAAATTGTCATTTTCTTTGAACTTCCTTTGTTGTTCAAATAACTTCCAATTTTGTCTAATTTAATCATGAACTCACATAAGAAGTAAGAGGTGTAGGGTTCAACACATGGTAATCGTCTACTTAAAAATTAATTTCTTACAATTCTTACAATTTTTTTTTGCATTTAAATGTTGTATGATCATGTATGTTCCATGACAATTGTCGAGGTCACGGATATAAAAAGCGAATTTTGAACTCACACATGAACTCCAAAACTTGTACTATAAGTTACACAAACATATGCAAACTAATAAACTAATAAGAATTAGGTGAATAATATGGGTTCGTTTGATAACATTCTCGTTTCGTATTTTTCATTTCTTGTTTTCTGTTTCTTTTTTTTTAGAGTAAGAAACAAGAACATGTTTGATAACTATTTATATTTCTTGTTTCTTAACAAAAACTAAGAATAGAAATGAAAGTTGTTTGATAACCATTTCTAGTTTCTTGTTTTTCTTTTTTTTTAATATTTTTCTTTTTTAAAAAAATTGAGTTAAATAATATTAAAAATGTATAAAATGCATTAAAGCATACAAAATTTAATGATTAAATATTTATATTATCTAATACAAATAAGTTTATATGTAATTATAGGAATAAATTTGTTATGCAATGTCATTCTTCACTAATTCAAGTTAAAATAACATCGAATAAAATTTAACTCATTATATTATATGGTATAATTATTCGACTAAAATAACTTTTTGCAAAATTTTGAAGAATTCCAAATATACTATATACATAATGTAAATTTTAAAAGTCAATAATAAGATTAAAAATTAAAAATATAGATATAAAATTTTAGTTTTAAATTTAAATTTAAGACTATAAATATATCTATGGTAAAATTAAAAATAAAATAACATAGTGCAAAATTAAAAATATATAAAAATAAATATAAATAAATAAATATATATATATTGCAAAATTTAAAATGGAAAAAAGTCAATCCGATTCGAACCATGCCCAAGAGCAACATAAGAGAAAGTATATCCATTGAATCACTATGGATTTTAGTGATTTGCACGAGCAGTGCTTAAAAAATATCTAATGCAATTGCGTTTTGAGAAGGAAAAAAAGAAACAGGAACAGGAGAAACACATTTTTGAAGTTCCTACAAAAATGACCCAATTTTAGAAACGTTTCTCAAATTTTTGGAAACAAAGCTGTTTCTTAAAAATGAGAAAAACAAAAAACATAAACGTTATCAAACGGACCCTATATGTCTAGAAACTCCATTCTTCAAACGACTTCTTACTTGAACTTGCACATAAACTCCAAAACTTGTCATACGCTCGACTCAAATGACTTGACAAATTCCAAAACTTGTCTTGTAATCCAATTTTTGTGAGGCTGTTTCCTTTTCTACTTTTTAGACATTCTTCAAAATTCCAAATTTTTTTGTTGATTTTAAATTTAAAACTAGCTCACCTTAATTGAGTATGTCTGACATTTTATATATTGCTAATGCTACTAGGATGATTGCAGAGCTTGTTTGGTGTAAGCAATTTATTTTTGGATTATGCAATTTAAACCGTGAGACATCGTTTGATAACCATTTTATTTTTAGTTTTTGAAATTTAAATCTACATCATTTACCTTAGCATATGTTTTTTTACTAGGATATTTCCACCTTACCTATGTTCTTAAAAACCAAACCAAAATTTAAAAACAAAAAAATAGCATCTAAAAATTTATTTTGATTTTTGAAATTTAATTAGGCATTTACATAATTTTTTTTAAAGAAAGATGAAATACAAGTTAAGAAATGTGAGTAAATATAAGTTTAAGTTTCAAAAATAAAAACCAAACGGACATTACTTTTAGAGCATCGAGATTTTGAATTTGAAAATTAAAATGTACAATAATAATATTAATAAATAGAGTATTTCATTTTATATTTTTTGTTAAATTAAAATATGTATTATATAATGTATTATAAATTATATGATATTAAAAATTAATAATCATACAATTTTTTAACTCATAAATTAAAGTGTCCGAGCTAGTTTTCGCGCACCTCGACTAATGCCACGAGATATATCGTCTAACCTTACAACATTTGGAAGCAAGGAAACCTGTAGAAAATTAATTCTTAGGTGGGTGACCACCATGGATTGAACCCTTCAATTAAAGTGGATTTTTCATGAGTAGAAAAAAAAAATCTATCAATATCAATTTTTTTTTATAAAAATAATCAAATATAGTCAAAATTGATTCAATCACGTCAAATTGATATCCACAAAATTGATAAGATTCAATTAATTGAAATTGATAGATTTCAATCAATTAAAACTTAAAATTGACAATCTTCAATCAATTTAAATATTTCATATGTTGCTATGTATGAAATATTTTTTAAAAATTATAATTAAAATATGGATGCTATAATTTACTATTTGCAACAACTTTTCTAAATTAAATAACAATTAATTATATTCAACCTAATATTTAGTAGGTAGCCATAACTAGTTTTATGGTTTATATATAAGTTATCAAACACATTTTCAATAATTGTTTAAACTGAAATTCAACTTTTGTATCTGATACCAAACATATATCTGAAAATATGAAGTACGATCCTATTTTTGCTGAATCCTTTTTTTTTTTTTTTACCAAATGTTTGTTTTTCATATTGACTACCAAACTTGTCTTAACAGACCTTTTTTCCACTTATACTTTTACCAGCTTTTCCACTAGAGATTAGAAATTCAAAATCTACATCTCAAAATGTTGCTTAAATATTAAAAGCCAATTTAAAGTTTAAAAATAGTGTAGATTGAGTATGTATTTTTCATGTGAGTTGAAGTAGGTACTACTTAGAAAGTTTGTATAACAATGAATGAAATGGAGTGGTGTAAATGACATATCATTGGAGGAGAAAATGAAATCTGAGAAGGCATTGGTTGTTTCCCAAAGTTTCCTTTTATATAATAACTAAGCATGAATTTGGCAAACTTTTCTTCCCCTTTCTCACTTTTTTGTTTTGAAACATACACTAAAAATTACAAAGCATACCCATGCCTCACCACAGTTGCCTTTTTCTACATTACATTTTTGAGGGGCAATAATGCTCAATCATTTCTTCTTCTTTTTTTTTTTAATACAAAAATATTGGAGTTTTTTTTTTGGAGAACAACAATATCGGAGATAAAAGACTTAACATTTAACATTTTGATTATCAAGTCATATATCATCTTAGTTAAGTTATATTATGATTTGAGCAGCAAGAAGACATGAAAAGCCATGTATCAGTAGAGAGAATTTGGAGAGATTGTTTATTGAAGAAGAAGTGGAGGCTATAAGAGTGGTGGAGCTCGATACAAACCCGAACATATTCTATATATCGGCTACTAATACTAACCCTAACAATAAGGCCAAATGGACTCCAATTTTCTAACAAGTTACACTAATGTTTGTCAATAATTCAAGAATTAAAATAGGCAAAGAATAAGATTCAAATTATTTTTCTCGAAAAAAAAAATTCAACTTATTGCCGCATGACCTTTCTTTTTCTGTTTCTTTTTTCTTTTTCTTTGCTTTTCTTTTCATGATTAAGAAATCTCTCCAAATTTAGGTCATTTTTCAAATTGTGTTTGAATTATGCAGTGATATTAATAGTTGTCATTTAAAATCAAAACCATTGGTACATTGAATGAGTACTAACTCTTCTTTTGGTTATAATTATTATTAAAAATGGTTTTGATTGGATTTTGCGTAAGAATCCTATTTGGAAGTCAACTCAAAAATAAGATAGACAGAATTTGTCTGTCTATTTTAACTGCAAACGGCAAATGTCAAGAAAAAGATTACGCCTGCAGTTTACTAATTTCTATTCAACACAACGTACATGAAAAAAACCAAGTTTCCTATTAAGGTTTCGTACATTTAGAAATGTTTAATGATTTGACATTTGTGTATGCAGCTTTTTTTTTTTTCTCTTTTTTTTTTGTATGTAGGTTTATTTTGGTAGTTTCATCTAAAATATCTCTTTCTTTTTTTTGCCATTTAAATTATTGCTACGTTGATGAATTTGTGTGTAATATATTTTTAGAGAAGTATGGAAATTTAAATAAATAATTTGGTAGGGATATTTTTCATTTTTTATAGAAACATTTTCAAAATTATGTGAAGATTTTTCTCTAGCATGATAACTTGACATTTAATTTTGGGAAATTGTATTGAATAGATTATTCTCACAAAATAATTACAACAGTAGATATATTTGTATTTATAGTCATTAATACATTTTAATATTATATTATATATACTCATTAATACAATATTACTATTAATACCAATTACTATGATTACTACATTATTTTAAAGTGATAATATTTGTAATTATGTTTTGAATTTGATTAATCAAGTAGTTTTTCTTTAATTTTTAAGTTCTAACTATCGAAAAGGAAGATAAACTTTATACATAGTTTTTTGTCTTTTTTTGAAGTGATTTTTATTATTATTCTTTCTTTTTTTGTTGTCATATTCAAAATTACCATTTTTTTTAAGGAGAATTTAAAATTACTATCAAACGTATAATTAACCATCATGAAAATTTTCAATTGGTCAAAGAGGATCTTAGAATACTTAAAGTGATGAGTTCAATCCATGGTAGCTACCGAGTTTCCTTGACATCCAATGATATATGAAAAAAATATTCATAATTAATTTAAAGTTTATTAATTACTTTACATTTTTAAAGTCGGTTTTCATGGTTTAATAATTGATTTGATTTGTTTTTTTTTTTAAATTTTTATAATTAAAACAAGTTTCGGAGTGAATAAGTGGAGCGAGAGTAATTTTAACCACTTCAAAATTACTTCACACTAGCACTTATTAATTTTTGACTTTTTTTTTGTTTAAACAGTGTTGTGTTTTTTTAAAAAAAAAATCATTTAATACAGTGTTTCTAAGTTGTAGTAAAGAAGTGAAAGAAAGCATGAAAAACACTGTTTGACAAATAGGGAAGACAGCAAGGATGTTTTAGGAAACCTTGTACCCTCTTCTAAAACCCTTTTGCCAATACTTTTGTGCAGATTGTCTAAAGGACATTGATGGGATGTTCATACACCCACTAAAATTTTTATTTATTTATTTCTTATGATTTTTAGAAACATTTTTCTGCAAATCTTGGTTTTAGCTATGTCCAATCAAAAGGAATGACCCACCCCACTATTTCACCATGTAGAATAATAAATCCTGACAAAAAAAAAAAAAAACGAAAAAAATAATTATTTATATTTAGTTATGAGAATTATTATAGAAGGACGTTATGGCTTAGAGTGTAGAAAATAATTGAGAAAGATAATAAAATAATAATTATAAACAAAAAGAAAAGTGATTATGAAAAGAGTTATAAGAAATAAAAAGTAGTTATATAAAAAATGAGATTATGAGATAAATGATTTCGATATTCCTACTAATATAGGTATTTTCACTATAACAGGCATGAAAAAGAAAGAGTAACAAAAAGATAGATGAAAGAGAAAATGCTTACTTGATATATTCATCGAATGGAAGTAAATGAATAAATAGGAGTCGTTGGTACAAGGGAGGCTCACAACCAAAGAGAAGTTTCATGGTAATTAGGCTAAGTGTTGTTCTCTCCATTTTTGGCTCTACTTTTCTCTTTGAAGTAGCGGGAGCAAAGCTTGGTTACTGATGATCGGCTTATGAGTGATGCCCACTTTGAGCTTGAACTTGGTATTTATAATAAATATAATTTTGAAATTTTTGTTCACTTTTATCATGTATGAAATTCGAGTTTATAGTTTTTAAATGCATGGATTTTATTTATCATTTTTATCATAGGGGTAGATACAGTTGCATCGAAATCGTGCCTTCGAACTGCATATGTGTAGAAGTTGTTATTTTTTACTATTTTTTTTCAAGCAAAGAAAGGGCATGTTCCAACTTTCTCAGAGACATTATGAGTTTAGTTGAAGACGCTGAACTCATATATGGCTTTAATTAGTAACGCTTTGAGTGATTTTTGTAATCAAACTAAATCCATAGCATATTGCTTTGCATGTGGTAAACCATAAGCCAAGGATCGATACTCAAGGTTGTTGCCGTTGGTAGCCACCCACACAATTTAGTTTTTATTGCTCTTTTTATCAATTTCTTATAGACTTTGGTGGAAATGTGTGTAATTAAATACTCGCAAAACAAAGAATATTTGCCATGAATATTTCACTTGAATTGAAAATCTTTTTTTGCAAACTTGGTTCACAATTTTTTCTTCAAACTTACTTCCCTTTTACATGATTTTTGCTGCTTGATTTTTTATATCTCAACTCATACAACAAAATCCTATTTATAGGATTCTATGGAAAATTTTAGATCCATAACTCACACTTCTAAATTTAACTCTTATTCTAAGTTAATGTCATAAACACATAACTTTCATGTGATACATAATTCTCTTAAATTAAAATACAAAATTCACATTTATTTTATTTTTTAACGAAAAACTCTTTTTGCCACTTTAAAATAAGTAGTTATAGGAATTTTCATAAACCGACTCACCAATCCCAATACTATAAAGAATATCTGGCCTTGTGCAAGTTAAATATCTTAAACTCCAAACTAAACTTTTAAAATATGAATGATCTACCAGTATCTTCATCTTCATATTTGGCCAATTTTATTCGAGTTTCTATAGGAGTTGCAGTAGGTTTGGAACCAACAATTTCTCTGTATAAATTTTTATTCAAGTTAGGTATAAAAAAAAATATACCGTCCAATTGGAAGAGTATTCAATGTATTAAGCAGTTATTTAAGGAATAGTTAGAATTTGTTATTTAGTTGGATAGTTTGGCTTACAACTGTATTACAATAGCTACAAATATACTTTCATTTGGAGATAAAAAAATTTGGAAAAAAAAGAAAAGAAAAGACAAGCTTTCACTAAAGAACAAATTAATTGTAGTATTTCACTAAACAACTGAAGTTTTCTTTATAATCCAAACCTTTATAAGTTTTCCTTACTAGATTCCAAGTCTTGAAGGGCTTTTTTTTTTTTTTTTAATAAAAGTTTTGGGTTTAGTTGGACCAATAGTATTAAGGAATTGTTGTGTTTGTGTTATTTTGTGATCATAGGATGTGTGTTCAACAAATTGTATGTGTTATTCTCATCTTTAGTACCTACAATAGTAAGAGAAAGATCAATACATTATGAGTTACTAATATCAGGTAAGTAATATAAGTTTTGACTGGCTAAAACAAATGGTGTGGTTCAGCTGCATATTTCTCTTCTTCCCTAATTTGCTTCATTTAAGATTGGTTTATTTGTGGCTTTAATTTCATTTCACATGTTTGGATCCATCAGTTTCTGCAGTGGTTGATCATGGCTGTGAGGTCTTAATTGACGATTTGAATTTGTTATAATATATTGGTTAAGTTCACTACCTTTAGTTTGCTAAAGTCAGATTGTTCAATTTTTTAATTCTGGCACGGTTTATTAGATAGCCAACATATCTTATAAATGCAATTGTGGAATCCTCGATCTCAATTTCATTTTATTGGACCCAATAACCGTTTGAGCTTAATAGACTTAGAGGATTCTCCACGTTTTCAATGTGGAACAGTCGTAGGATCTTTAACACTCAGTTTCTTGAATTTCCTGTGGTAAAGTTGTAATTTTTTTTCTTGTAGGGTAGGATCTACATAGCATGAAATGCCTAGAGAATCACAGCCAACATGTCTGTTTCTATAATTCATAATCAAAAGAAACAGAATTTTCATCAAATATAAAAGTTCTTAAATGTAAATCTTGTTGGCATTTTAGCGGCCGTCAAGGCCATTACGAAAAAGTTGCAAGAAAAACATGTCAGTTAATGGCTATGGATGCATTAGAGTAATTGGCAAACAACAATTACATTTTAGTACACCAGTAAAAATAATGTCCTAAGTACTTGTATCATAAATTTAACTCTTGTATGATTTAAAATAAATTTAAAAGAAGCTGATAGGATAGTTGTGTCTATATCAACATAAAGACATAATTCTAATATTACATAATTCTAATATTACTTATTACTCTAGATGATAGGTTTATAGCTAGAAAAATCCAGAAAGGACCTAAAAAAATGTCGAACATATCTCTCAAAAAGAAAGTTTGACATGAAAGACTTAGGTGTTTCTAAAATAATTCTAAATATAAAATTGAGGTTCGGAGATCCTAAACATGAGTAAGAGCACTTATATTATAAGAAAATATTAAAGAAGTTTAACCTAGAAAAAGCTAAGCCAGTCACCCTACCTCTAGCTCAACACTTTAAGATATTTGCAAGATAATTCTCAATCTTTCTTGATATTTGAACATAATGATCTCCACGAGACTTAGACTTAATTCACAATTAGCTTAATTAAGCCATTACATGAATAATGAGTTACTTTAAAGGATCTCTCTACAAAACTAGCCAGAGACGACCCTTCACCCTAATGAGCTATATGGGGTTTGTGAACTCGGATTATACAAAGGGATTTACAAAAAAGAAGGCCCTTATTTGATTACGTGTTTCTCTTTCCAGAGATCTTTGTTTGAGTTCCAATCATTTGTGGCATTGCCTAATACTGAAGTTGAATTCATTTCCCTCACACAAATAATCAAATAGGGATATATATGGCTTAAAGATCTCCTAAATGATCATCCCAAAGGGATGACTTAATAGGTCGAAAGCTTGTGTTTTGAGGTTATGCTCCCTTTTCGGTCCTAGGCTCGAAATTTGTCTTGTAACATTAATTTGTAGACACCCCCGATTGTATCGCAACTCCTTTGATATATTTTGATGTTGTGCCCTCCATCTTCCTAAGTAATTTCTGCTCCATTTTCTTTTGGTTTTTCGTGTTATGAAATCTAAACAATAATCAAAGAAAAACGGTAAAGAACGTGAGACAAAACATGATGAATTACGCGATTCACTAACAGTGTGTGTTAGTTGAGTCCACGGACTAGAGAAAAAACGATTTTATTAAGTTGAAGATACAAAATACAAATGTTGATCAAATTGGAGTAGAGTTTTAAGAGAATTTATATAGTGTACTCTTATAAGATCCTATTACAATATATGGCTCAAAACACATAAAAGTCCAATATAAAAACATAAACTTAATTACATGTGAGAGATCTCTGCTCGTTGATCCAGCAGCGAGATCCTTGACTAAATAACCATAGCTAGGGTATCATAGTTCAAGTTATATCTCAACACTCACACCACATTTTATCAATTTCTTTATTTCATTATTATTTTTTGTTCAAATGAGAGCTGCAAAACGCAATTAAGACATTTCACATGAGAAAAGTGAAGCTGGCTTCCAAATCGACCGACAATTCTTTATTTCTTTTTTAAAAAAAATCACTTTCCACGTATTCTCAACACTTGTAATCAAATTAGTGGTAATCAATATAAACTATCTACCTAATACTTGAGAGGAACTTTACATCGGAAGAAAAGGACCAAATTACTTATCTCGGTTAATGGGAAATGCAAATCTGAAAAGAGGCTTCTCATTGCTAATATCATTGGTGGATTTGGTTAGAGAAAAATGGCCACATCTTCAACGCGAAATACAAAGCGAAATTAATCATGAAAATATAGAATGAAATTATTGTTAATGTTGTCAAATGGTGTGAAACATCTTCTCTTTTTAAAAATTATACGGCCTCTTCCATAATTAGTAATTGGAAGGTTTTTTTTGTAATTTTATTATATGCTCCTTACAAATGTTAGAATCTTTTTCAAAAAAAAAAAAAAAAAAAAAAAACGTATCTCGGTTATATGTATATGTAGATTCTTTTTAATCCATGAGTAGTTTTGATCTCAGTAACGCAATCCTCCTCCACCATCTATTTGAAAGACTTTTAGCTTACTTTTAAAATTAGTTTAAACTAGCTTATAAAACTTTGAGAAACAATCAAATAATTATGATTTAATTTGTTTTAGAAGAAAGAGCCAATGTGTATCTAGAATAACCAGAAAAAAGCTAGCATAGGATAGTGAAGCATTTAAATTGTTTGATAAGATGAATAGGTGGAGGACCACACAAATCACACTAGACTTTATCAAAAGGAAATGCTAGATTCATTTCTCTAAATTAAAAGGCATGCAGTCTACAACTTTTACTAAGTTTACAAAGCTCATCGATGTTAGTAATTGTCTTCCAATTTACTTGAAACATTTGTTTTATTGTTTAAGGTTTAGTATTTTAGGGTTAGTGTTTAGACTTAGAATATTTAGAGTTTAGTATTTTGGATTTAGTATTTAATATTTGAGTTTAATACTTGGGGTTAGTTTTTGGAGCATTAGAACTTAGAGTTTAGATGAATATTCCGAAAATCAAAGGGATTGTTCACATTCATGGATCCAAGATTTCTAATGTCGTATGTTTGATAGTGTAGTAAGAGAGCTGGTACTTATACAAGAAAAATTGATTTACAATTAAATATTTTTTAATTTAATTTATAATTAAGTAAATAAACTATAAAATTTTTAACCTCTCTTATGAATACATTTTCTTCTTTAAAATGAAAATTACTCTCCAAGTTTAAAAAATAAATAGAAACTCAAATTTAAAACTAACTAAATTTTGAAGAATTGCTTCCAAAACTAACTAAATTTACTGAAAGGATTGGTGGTGTGTTGATTTTAGTTTATTAGTTATAATTCAATTTCAATTATCCAAAAAAGAAAAACAAACAAACAAACACCTCTAATAAAGAAAGTTGAAATAATCTTAGACTCAAAAAAATTTGTTTTTTTAAAGAACTACTTTTGTTTCTTTTTCAAATAAGTGATCTCTAGCTATAAAAATGTTCAATTCCTTGTGTGTGTTGTGCATTGGGGTACTCATTTAAGTTAAAACAGGATGAACGAGGGGAAAAAAGTAGTCTTAGTGCATGTGAGCTCTAGATGAATGAGGATACCACCTAACGGTAACCTAAAAAGAAAAAAAGTTTTAATTTCTAAAATTAGGAAGACCATTACCTAGAAAAATAAATCACAAACGCACATAGACATCAAGGTTAAAATATCATATGTTCCTTTTATATTCGTGAGTATACGTGATAGTTTACTCATAACTATTTTCACGAGACAAATTGGTACTTCTTCTTTTTCTTTTTCCTTTTTTCTAAAAAGATACTAAGATTTGAGTGAAGAATAATATGCAAGAAGCATATAAGAAGAATTCAAAATTATATGAGATCAACTATTTAGTTTAAAGTAATAGATGCAATATGATAGTTTTCAAAGAGGGAAGATTTTGTACACCAACGCTTTAAATTTGAGAGTTTTTTGTAATCCTCATCTTTAGTGTATGCTTCTCCATACACATTTATAAAATTTCTTTTTCGAAAAAAGATTTTGTACACCAACAAACAAAGTTGATAAAAATGTCTTCCCATAAGATCGATGGCGATCTATCCCGCCTATCGTTTATTTTTTATCTTCAAAAGTTCGGTTATTATGTTCTTTCCACACACCAGAAAAGAGCTTCCAAAAAATTGCTATGGATGATAGCTTCTTTGGATATTAGTTTTAGCTTCTTTGGATATTAGTTTGATATCAACTTGAGAGGCAATTAAATTGGTACTCCTTGTTAACTTTTTTAATATATATATATAGAGAGGGTCTATAGTAACTTTTGGCTATAGATTTTAGAAATATATTTATATTATATTTTTTATGTTAAAATTATTATTATTTGACTAATGTTAAGATTAATGGAAATAATACATATTAACCTATCATAAGTTTGTGTAGTGGTCAAAAAGAAAATTGACAATAAAATATAATAAAGTGTTAGAAAAAATGGGGATGATTGGACACAAATTGGGTGTTTGATGATGATGGTAAAGGAGGGTAGAAAAGTGGTAGGATGATATTTGAGAATGAAAACAAATGGTGGAGAAAAGAAATTAGAAATTAATTCAGCATCTCCATCCATGACACAGGCTTGTGGCATTATCATCAATATGGCCTTTAATAACAAAAGTGGGAGAGAGTGACCCACGCCCTTCCATTCTACTGTTTTCCAAATGTCCTTTTTCACTCTATATATATATATATATTTATTTATT
>JBBMKA010000030.1:651974-663695 GCA_037833695.1 Sechiopsis laciniata
CACAAAATACAGTCTTTTCATTAACCTTAGTAGGAATATTACATGATTGAAGCACTTGAGATAATATTCTAGATGAAGGATGGCCTAATCTTTTATGCCATAGCTCATTTGTACAAGACAAAATAACAGAACTTCTTCCTACCTTAGATTCGAGAGTGAACTCCTTGGATTTCTCCCTCACAAAAGGCTTCTTTTCAACATTCTTTCTTCCACAAAAGAGTGAGGACTTCACAGTAGAATCCTCTAGACGATATAATCCATTTTCAAGCGTGGCTAAGAGTTTGACCACCTTGGATTTCTTTTCCTTAACAAGACAAAAGGTGTCAAAGAATTCAATAGTCACTTCATTGTCTCTAGTCAATTTAGATATGCTGATAAGATTCTTTTTCATCAGTGGAACATGCAAAACATCTCTTAAAGTAAGTTTCATTCCTAGGGTGTTTAAGAATATGGTCCCAACATTATGTATAGGTAATCTCATGCCATTCCCAACCAGAATATTATGAGACTTAGAGGGTTTACCTTTTAGACTGAGCTTTCTAGGTTTTGAAGCAACATGATCACTAGCACCGTTGTCTAGATACCAAGCCTGGTCTTGAAGGGTTTCAGGAAATGCCATCAAGGCATTAGAGGATCCAGTCGATCCTTTTGGAGGCTGGTTCTGGTTTTGGTTCTCCTTGATTTTCATACCCATCATATCTTTGGTAGCAATTTGCAGCAACATGCCCCATTTTGCCACATAGTTGGCAAATAGGCCTAGAATCTTGAGAATATGGAGAGTATCTTCCCCTTCTACCTCTTCCTCCACGGCTGTTTTGATTCCCTCCACGATTGTTGGAGTTGTTTCTGTAGGAGTTGGAGTAGTTGTTCCTTGGTTGAGCTGGCTAAGCATTTCCATTAGAATTTCCAGTTGAGGTGAACAGAGCAGTAGCATTGGTGACTAGATTGCTCCCCCTTCTAGCTTGCAATTGTTCAAATCGTTGCTCAAAAGAAAGTAATTCAAACTGGATTTTGAACCAAGATAACTCTTGAGTCCTAAGAATACACACTATGAGAGTGTATTCTTCATCGAGTCCTGCAACAACATGAGAGACAAAACTACGCATATCCATTGGATTGCCAGCTAGCTGCAGATTATCATGGTAACTCTTCATTAAGGTTAAGTACTCATGCATTTTTAAGTTACCCTTTCTTATCTATTGCAACATCTGTCTACTGTGATCCCCTTGAGATCTGGAATGAATTCCATAATATTCACCTATTGCTTCTCATAATGGTTGAGCTGTGTCATGACCCATCACCTGAGCTGCAACATCTGGAGACATTAAGCTGTATAGCCACCCCACGAGCAATTGATTTGCCATGTTCCACGAGTCATACTCTAGATTCAACAGGATCTCACCATTGGGCTTTTCTTCACTGGGTTCTATTGTGATGAAGTGTACAGGAGCTAGAGTTTTGCCATCAAGGTGACCATCAACCTTATAACTCTTAAGGATTGGAAGAACAATGCTTTGCCATAGAAGGAAGTTATTCCTTTCCAACTTAACAGAGGTGACTGGGTTGATGAGGTTGACAAAGGATGTGTTACCAGTAGAGAAGTTCTGGTTTGTGGTAGCATCAACTTGGGTAGAGACAGTCGCAGCAGTGAGGGGATTTCTTACAGGGGTGACTTCAAGAGAAGCAGCAGCAGCAGAGGTTGTTCCCATTTTAGGATCAGAGGGGTTAGCCATTGGTTATCTCTGATACTAAGAAATTGTTTCAGACTTAAGAGATAAGAGATAAGAGAACTTTGAAGAGTTTGTATATTATTGCTAGAAGACTTGACGATTTACAGAGAGCTTCAATGCTCTATTTATAGTGGAAATCGAGAACAACAAGGAAGGAGCAAAACAGTAGTAAATACAAGACTTAGCATTCCTACCTACCTACTCTCATTATAAAGATTAATGCAAGAGAAATAAGCAACATAAAACAGTCTTAGAAAGTACAAGAGAGCAAACCCCAAAGTCAACCATTCATCCTCTTTAATAGGTGAAGACAATTATGTTTCTACACAATATGTAAATTATAGTATGATATGCTTGTAATTAATTAAATGTGATTCCCTTGCTTCTTCAATGAAACAATATGTAAATTATAGTATATGATATATGCTTGTAATTAATTAAATGTGATTCCCTTCTTCAATGAAACAATATGTAAATTATAGTATATGATATATGCTTGTAATTAATTAAATGTGATTCCCTTGACTTTGTTGGCTTCAATAACATGTTGACCATTCATATAAAGCCACAAGATTCAATTTTGTTCATCACATTGATAAACTCCATTATTAATGGCGTTAGAAAATTATCAAATCGGTCTCATAATTAGTGGCGCATTTTTAGGGGGTGTGGCGCTGCTCTATTGTTTACATCGGATTGGTAACAACCAAACAACCAGCGGCAGCGCCGGTGGCGGTACCAATTGCGGCGGTGGCGGCTACGGCGGTGCTGCTGGTGGCGGTTGTGCAGGTGGAGATTGAAATTACCATAGAGTCTGAATGAAGACTAGCCAATTTATATAAATTGTTAGTATTTGTTTTCATATAGGTGAATATATTGATGGTATGTTTTTAATGATGATGTCTTTAATATTGATATGATGTCATGTCTTTGAGTTTATGGATATATATTGACATATGAATGTTTATTTTAGGGTGTGCTTAATCCAAAAACATAAATTTAGAAATTTGGAAATTTTTTTATTTGAATTAATACCATTTAGAACTCAAACAGGCATCCAATTTGTTAGTATGTGATACATGAATTAAGTATTACTTATTTTGGCCATTCTATTTTAATTATAGTAATTTTTAAAAGATATTTCATACATAACAAAATATTTCAACTGACATTAAAAAGAAAAAAAAAAATTTACAATTAATTTCATTTAATTATTTTGAATGAGTTTAATTTGTTTCAATAATTTTTTTTGTCATATTTGAATCTTTTTTAAAAATTTTGACATCTAAATAAATAAATAAATAAAATTTATTATTCATCAAAATTCTCATAAATTTAATTCTTATTTGGAAGTATGAAATTAGAATTAAGTCATGGGTTCAAATTCCTTCCCCCATTAGTTGTAACGTCAATAAAAAAAAAAGAAAAAAAAAAACTAGAATTAAATTTAAACCATTCGTTTAAAATGCACAATAACATATTTTGTATTATCTTCGATCAAATTTGTCCGTTCATCTTAATATAATATTGGAATCAATATATATATTAGAATTATTGGAGTCAATATTTAAGTTATAATTATTGTTTTTTTAATAAAAAAAGAAAAAGAAAAAAGAAGACAGAAACTTTTTTTATACCGACCATTATATCCGATAACTAAAAAGCGCATTTGAATCTCTCTATTATCATTCTAGAACTAAAATAAATTTTCCCTAACAATTTTCTTTCCATTTTAAACTCTCAAAAAGAAATTTAACTTTTCTTTTAAAGTTCATTTCTTTTCCTTTACTTTTTTTTCTCCTTCCAATTTATTTTAAATTACTGAGTTGAATTATCTTTATAACTTCGAAATTTATTTATAAATTGGAAATTTAATTATATAGATTAATTTAAAAGAAATAGAAAAAAAATATTATATATTTTTCTTTACTACTTTTGTTACTCTATTCTTCAAAAAAAAAAAAAAAAAAAAACTAATATAAATTAAGAAGTTTGATTTGATTTAGATTTATGATTTTTAATTAGTTGAATAATTCATAATTAAAAATTAGATAAGAAATTAGAAATTTAGTATTAACGATTAAATTTAAAAGAAATAGAAAAACACATTCTTTTAATTTTGTTGTACTATATCTTCTAATGCCATATTGACAAAAAAAAAAAAAAAAAAAAAAAAAAAAAAAACTTGAATGGAGGAGTTTGAATTTGTAAAGATAAAAATTTTAAATTTATGATTTTCATTCAGTTCAATAATTATCTAAACTCACAAAATAGATTAGAAATTAATTTTTTTTAATAAATTTTCACTTCTACCCTCTAAACCGAAACAAAGTTTTCATCCCACTTTCACGTTTCAACACCAAATCTCAAAAAAACTTTTCTTCATTTTCTCCTTCCAACCTTTAATCTTAAACAAGTTTTTCTTTGTAGTTCCTTCAAACACCCATTCTCAAACATGAATTTCATTTTACCTTTCCTCTTAACACCAAATCCAAACACCCCTGCATTCTCTCATTTATAAGCATTTCCTTTTACTATTTCATTTATATAAAAAATAATAAGTTTTTTAAATTGAGTAATAACAATCTCAAAATAGTTTACATTCACCTTGGCCAATTTCATAAGAAAAACCGTTAAATTTTATTATATATGGTTGTAAAGAAACTGTTAAAAAATTAACTTTAAGATACGTGATTACTATGGATTAAATGCATTTTATCTCAATTCTTCAACACTCTTTTAACCACTGGACAAACAGGGGGAATGTTATCCTCTAACACATCATAATATAAGACAAAACCACCCGGAATAATCCTTCCCCTTCTTTTCCTATAAAGAAGAATGAAACTATTAAAGTGGATTCCTTCTACACCAAAAGTTAAATAAAGATATAACCAGAAAATAAGAAACTTTCCTCTTTACTTCTTCAAGTATACAATTATAAGAATTGCCTTATACATAAATAAAGGTTACAACATTCTCTTGACATTCTTGGTTTTGGTGGCTTCAAACATTAAAGCAAGGAAACTTGAAAGGTCTTTTTTTGGCTTATAATGTTTGATATGAAACCTTCCATCATCCTTTTCACAATTTGCGCTTCTTTACTAGCTGCTGTCGTGGTTTTATGTTGTTTTTGTATAATTCGAGGTCGAAAAAAGAAAGAATCAACACGGCCTACTCCTAGTAGTTCTGTTAGTTCAAGGCCTCTGCCTTGGCCGCGACAAGCATACTATGATTTCGAGTTGGGACAAGGCACTCGAGCATATAGACATGATACTCAAACAAGCGAAGAACAAAGCATTCGATCAGATAGACAAGGTGCTTATGTTAGAAGCGAAGAACAAAGCATTCGAAGTAGTCGAAGAAGCGAACCCAGCGTTCGACAAGACAAACAAGGCATTCGAGGAAGCGGAATCAAGGACGGTGGGATGGCCATATTGGCTGGAGCTGGAGCAGCTATGGCTACTGCAGCTGCGGCTCTTGGTTTAAGTAGTGGTGGAGGAGAAGAATATGGTGGCTATGATGATGAATATTGTCATGATGGTGATCATGCCAATGACGAGGGCGGAGTTGGTGGTGGTGGCATATGCGGTGCTGGCTGTGGAGGGTTCGGTGGCAGTGCCTGTGCCGCTGGCTGTGGCAATAGCTCACAACTATGAGGTTCAATGCCACAAGCTTTTTCAGAGTCCTTTGGTGCTTACTTCTTGTTCCAATTGTCTTTTCCTTTTAGAAAAAAAAGACCTTTCTTCTCTAATAAGAAATAATTATGTATAACTTTTACTTTTATCTTTTATGTTGAACTAAGGCTTCAAAGTTCTTCTGTCAAAAAAAAAAAAAAAAAAAAAAAAAAAAAAATCTTCAAAGTTCAATTGAAAACATGTCTTAATTTAAGTTATGCTTAGATTACTTACTTTTATCAATATTTTATTTTATTTATTTGGGTATTTTCATTTCCCTTTTGCTATATTATGATTCTAGAATAAGTGGTTGATCTTATATTATTGTTGTTATTATTAGAATATTTAAATTTTGATTAATATGTGCCTTCCACAATGCTTGATCACAAAATCGTCGGGAAACTAATAAGAGTGCCATTAGAAAGAAATTAGGGGCATTATAGGAGTATATTAATAAATAGTATGAAGTTAGTTACGGTTGGAACTAAGAAAGGAGAAAGTTTAGCATTGATTCAGTCAGTTTGGTTCAGGGCTTGAGTGAGAGTGCTAAAGAAATGGAAGGTTTCAAGTACCTCGAATACTCGAAATATCTTATGATTTTGTTATTTTTACATTGGAATACATTCAGATTTTTTCATATAAACTTCAAAAAGCATCATTATGAGGTGTGTTATAGTTTTTACTTTTCAGCAAGGTTCAACATTCAATAAATAAGAGTCAAGCCAGACAAATAAAATCAGTATCACTAAGAATAATCATTAATAACGTACCTCTTTAACAATATATCTACATGCTCTGCTTTGACCCCAGCCATCGAATATTATGCTTGTAAACCATAAGCAACTATAAACTATAAATACTTTTCAGTTTCTATTAGATATCTCTAATACTACAAAGCTTCCTCCCAGTTTAAAGAAGCAACATAAGTCCATCTCATATTGGAGAAATCCAATATCACATAATTACTTGGCAACTTTATTCTCATGAGGTCCCATTAAGGCATCAAAATTTCAGGTTCCAGCCAGATACCAAAAGTGAGGGAATTCTCACTTGTTCCTTCTTTAACAAAGACATCTTAGATTTAGAGATTTTCTATAGATACAGCTTTAGAATCATCATGGATTGTCTTACTAGTCAAGAAGATCTTGGAAAATCAAAAGGTTATAGGTCCAATTCAGGATAGTCACATCTTTAGAAACTATAGATTTCCTTGGTAGCCAAATGTTGTAGGGGAGGACGATTTGTGCTGGAAGAATAGTTGAGGTGTGCGTACGTTTGTTCAGGCACTTACGGATTAAAAAAAAATGTACAACTTACGCTATTAACACCTGCTTCCACTTGGGATGGCCCTCTTCAACTGAGTACACCCTGGATGAATCGCTTGCTCAATCCATTCGCATACGCCACACCGTGATATTTTTTAATATCCAATCATGCAACAAAAGCTCCCAAGGAATCAATCTGATTCTGCCATTTTTCGTTCTTATGATATCTTAATCTTTCTTATTTCTGCTGCAAGTGTGCATATGATTTCTATCATCTCTTTGATGTCTTTGTGGGATCGATCTCCGGCGTGGAATAGATGGATTTTATCCTTAACTATTATCCAACTACAACCTGGACTCTTCTTTATCCCTTTTGATATCTTCATCGACCTTATAAGCTCATGTTTCCTCTTATCACCTGAAATAGAGTGTAAATTAGATAAAACCACGTAAGGTGTTGCACTATTAGGTTCCAGTTCAAAGAGATTTTGAGCTGCAAGCTCTGCAACATCAAGACGCAGGTGGGTCCAACTTGCCCCAAGCATTGCTCCCCAAACACCCTGATGAGGGTCAAATGGCATTGAAGTAATAAAATTAACTGCTTCTTCGAACATTCCTGCTCGGCAAAGAAGATCAACCATGCATGCATAGTGATTGGGTTCGGGTTGAATGTTGTACAGCGATCTCATTAAATCAAAGTATCTCCACCCCTCTTCCACAAGTCCCACATGGACACATGAAGAAAGAACACCTTGAAAAGTGATCGGATTAGGTTCCAGGCATTCATCCTGCATTTTCATGAATAACTTGAGTGCTTCTTTCCCAAGTCCATTTTGAGCTAGCCCAGTGATGATGGAATTGTAAGTAACAACATTAGGAACCTCGATATAATAGAACAACCTCAATGAATCAGCCACATTTCCACACTTTGAATACATGGAAACTAGAGAGTTTTGGATTGATAAATCACATTCCAAACTCATCTTTGTTACAAGAGCATGGATCTGCAACCCTTGACTTAATATCGCCACACCGGCCGCAGCACTGAGCACACAACTCAAAGTGAGTGGATTTGGCTTGATTGCTTTCTGAAGCATATCAATAAACCAACGGAAAGCTGTCTCATATTCCTCATTGCTCACAAGCCCTGAAATTACAGCAGTCCAAGCAATATCATCCTTCTCAGGCATCATTTCAAACAAACCAATGGATTTATCAATCATCCCCTTGCTAGCAAATCCAGAAATCAAAGTTGTCCAGGAAACGACATCCTTTTGGGGCATATTCTCAAATAGAAAGAAAGCTTTTTCCACATTCCCAGATTGAACATAACCTGCAATCAAAGAATTCCATGTAACTATATCTTTCTTGACCATTAAATCAAATATTTTAGCAGCTGCATTTATAGATTGTAATCTAGAATACATCATGATCATAGAATTGGCTAGAAAAGGATCAAAGTCAAACCCCAGGGACAAAACCAACCCATGGACCTGAATTCCTTCTCTGTATCGATTAAAACAACCGCAAGACTCAAACAGAACCGTCAAGGTAGTTGCATTAACCTCTACCCCTTCCCTTCTCATATTCATAAATAATGTGAAACCATCCATAAAATTTCCCCTCTTCATATACCCATTAATCATTGTCGTCCAAGTAACCACATTTCTTTCAGGCATTTTGTCAAACAACTTTCTAGCACCAACAATCTTTCCAACTCTGCAGAGCCCATCAACCATGGAGCTCCAAGAAACCACATCTTTCTCTACCATACCATTAAATATCCGAACCGCATCTTCTATTCTCCCCACCTTCAAATACCCATTAATTAACACATTAGACGACACCGTAACCGGCTTTTCAAAATGCAACTTCTCAGCCATATCAAACATTCCAACACGCACAAACCCAGTGATCATGGTAGCAAAAGAAACAGAATTACGCAGAGGCATGCTAGAAAACAACTCAAAAGCATCATTTACCATGTTTCTCCGATGGTACGCCGTAATCATCGCATTGTAGGTTACAACATTTCGGTCAGGCATTCTGTCGAACACTTTCCGGGCTTTGTTTATTTGGCCATTTTCAGCGTATGCAGTGAGCATAGCAGTCCAGGAGACAGTGTTCTTGTGAGGCATACGATTGAAAATGGACTCCGCTTCGTCAATGCACCCATTCCTACCGAGTTTTGTGATCTGGGAGTTGCAGTAGATGAGAAACTTACTACTTTTCTGGGCTCTGGCAGAGTCGAAATTTTCGCGATTTGGAAGCATTTGAGTGGAAAAATTGAAGGGTCGAAGCTTGAAATTCGAAGGGGGAAGCATAGGTAATTGTTTGAAGACAAAAATGGCGGTGGATTTTGCCGTCATGCTCCAAAAAACTTTATGCTTGGTCCTCGAGAACATAAGCAATGCAAGCTAACGGTCGTACGAAGTCCTCAAGCAAGCTATTATTATTATTATTTAATTCAAATTGAGAAATGTGATCACGTTAGTTGCTCTCAAATAAAATGAAATTAATACCAATTTTTAAGATCCAATTTATGGTTGTGCAATTAAAAGTTATAATTATTTAAATAAGGATTTGTATTTTTTTTTTCAAGTACAAATAAAGGATTCCTACCCAAACCACATAATCAAAGATATATACTAATTACCCCATGTAACCTGTTTTAGATAATATTACATATCTAGTTAGAAATTTTGCATTGAAAGTTGATTTCAAAAAAAAAAAAAAAAAAGTGTTCAAAATGTTATCATTTGACCAACATTTAGACTAATTTGCAAACTACATGTTGTGTATAGTAAGCTGAACTAGTGATCATATAAACCTATACTCTATGACCAAAAAGTAACAAATTCAAAAAATAAATACACAAATAAAATGTCGTGTCAAAATAATTTATACATTGGTCATTGACTCATTGAGTTGTGCTTAAATTGATTGTTATAATTGAACTTACAACTCTTCTTATTTATAGCCCATGTACTTTCAAGTTACCTTTAGCTTCATTTGAAAATTTTGAAAATACATTGACTAAAATAGATTTTCATAGAAATGTCAATATATCAATTTTAGTGAAATGTCTGATAAAAATATCAATTAAAGTCATACAAATTAGGAAATTCCCAATAGACAAACACGTAAATTAGAAGGCTGTATCTTGTTTTGTTCATCTCTACTTTTGGAAAATTACAAATATGAAATAACAAATGATCCCAAAAGTAAAAACACAGTTGAAGTTGTCAAGATGGCTATGGCTCAGTCAACTTGATAGGATTTAATTTGTAAATTTGAGAAACAGAAACAAGGGGGAGGAGAATAAGATCACAAGAAGAAATTGAACACAGTATAAATTTTATTAAAATTTAGTATACATAAGCTATCAGAAACAGACCTTCCATGTCAGATAACTTGCAAGAAATCTATAATTGAATATAATACTGTGAGCAGTTATTATCAGCTCAACCTGTTCAACCAATATACAATCCAACCAGCCAGTAACTTAGCACCTTGTGTGATGGCAAAAGGTATTAGTCTCTTTTTCTTTTCATATTTCTGAGGGATTGCAGCAGACTGTATCCTTTTGGTCAAGTTCCAAGTGTATCTTCCTTTACCTAAACTAATCGATCCGTTCTAGATTAAACATTACCATATCCTCGAGTGCCAACCGAAACACACTTTGTGGAAGGCTTTGTAGGTTTTGGATAGCAAGATCAGCCTTCTGTTTTGCTAATTCTTGTGCTCTTGCAATGCCACCACTGCTCTCGACTAATTCGATGGCTTCTTCGAGAGAGCCCGGCTCACTGAATTCCATTTCGATTATTTCTTTCAGTTTAGGCTCTCTCTCCAGAGCAAATATAACTGGAGCTGTAAGGTTTCCTTTAGCCAGATCACTTCCTGCTGGCTTCCCAAGCTGCTTTGTTGATTGCGTAAAGTCCAATATGTCGTCGACTATTTGGAACGAAAGACCAAGATTCCTTCCAAACTCATACATCTTCTCAGTCGTGTCGCGATCGACCCCACTGAAGATTGCGGCCCCTTTCGTACTAGCAGCAATCAAGGAAGCTGTTTTATAATAGCTTTTGATCAAATATTCTTCAAGTTCAACCTCACAATCAAACAGGCTTGATGCCTGCTTTATTTCACCACTTGCAAAATCTTTAATAACCTGCAATAGAACTAATTGAATCTTATAAAAGCTAGAGGTTACAAATCAAGATACAGTTATTCTGATGCTTCATACATATTCAATAAAGATAGCTGATTTCAATTAATTAGCATATACACGTCTGTTGAATATTACCGACTTACTAACTAAATGGGAACTAAACTTACCTGACTGATAAGCTTAATGACTTCGAGGTTTTCAAGATTAGCAAGAAGCCATGATGACTGTGCAAACATAAAATCTCCAGCCAGAACCGCCACTCGTGTACCGTATAATTGATGCAAAGTTTCCTTCCCTGGAACAAACAGCTTCAACCATCAGGAGAATAAATCTGTTGCTGCGCTAATGAAGGTTGTAGGAGGAAAGAGGGAAGATAAATAAAGTGATACATTTGTAAGTGTATCAGAAAAGGCAAAACGGAAAAAATTGGAAGTCACATCCTTTCAGACAATCTCAAACTTGAAACTACATTAACTTATTCTATCACTTAATGCTTTTTCTATCAGAATAAAAAAAAATGACTTAATGCTTTTCTCTACCTACAGCTAAATGGAAATAGGCAACCAAACGCACAAGGCTCGGGAGAAGTTACCCTAACCGAGGAGGACATAAGGCTGCTCGGTTGCGGCATAGCCAAGGTGCAGCTACTCGGGGGGGGGGGGGGTCAACAGCTGGCTCGGTCGCACGTGCGGCTGTGTGCGGCAGGCAGCTGGCGAAGGGCTGGGCGAGCGAACGGCGAAGGCTACTGTGTGGCGTGTTGCTGCTAACGAAGGCACGGGCGCTGGGCGAGCTAACGCAAGGGTGATAGCAAAATATCCCTAATGAAGATGATGATGTGAACAAACCTCCATCACAATTTCCATGCCAAATACAACTTT
>JBBMKA010000030.1:663795-673872 GCA_037833695.1 Sechiopsis laciniata
ATTTCTATATCTATCTATTTATTTTATTTTAGGGTACACCATTCTAGGTATGTTGGACTTGGCCCACTACTTCTCCTTCTTTGCCGCTCACTTGTCTTCTCCATTCTCATTCTCTAATTCACCTCTCTTCATTTCAATTTCCACCTCACCACGTGCATTCTCTTCTTTTTCTATCCCTTTTTTTTCTAGTTCTATCGGATTTGATTTCTAGTCTCTAACATATATGTCCATTCGAGGATTGTCATTTTTTTTTTTTTTTAATATTCGTGATGATAACCACCATGAATTGAACTCATCACCTTAAGTATTTCAAGACCCTCATTGACTAATTGAACCATTCCATAATAGTTATTTGAGGATTGTCATACATTTGGCTTTTTACAAATTAATAGATCATTGTTTGTTGAGTCATATTTAATGACTAAAATATTACTAGTTCTACTTGTAAATGAGGCTTTAAAAGTCCTATCTATAAACCTTTCTTTATTTGCTATATCTACTTTCTACTAGTGTTTTCAAAATCTCAAGTCAAAATTTCAAAGTTTCTTTTTTTTTTTAATTTATAGAACATGATGAAGAATTTAAATATTATTGAAAAATGAAGGTTTATTTGAAAAAAAAAACAAACAAAATAAAATTTTATCGTTAACTATTTGATTTTATGTTTTTGAAATGAAAAAAGTAAATGCTCTCATTGAGAGTTGAACTCAAGACCTCCCGCTTACTAAACGGGTGCTCTAACCAACTGAGCTATGAGAGCTGACATGCCAAGTTTTTTTTTTTATTATCATAGAGGATTGAAGAACTTGAACCATAGATTTCATAGTTTTTTTTTTTTTTTAAAAAAAATCACCCTAGATTCAATAGTTACTAATAGATTCATGATGTCAGATGAGATACTCTCATTCGGATTAAACTAAGTCATGTTTTGGAAACTAAAAAACATTATTTTTTATTTATAAGAATTTGACTAAAAAAATCAAATATTTACTTGAAGATGAAAAAAAGCCTAAATAGTTATATTAGAGGTAGAGAAACTTGGGTGTAATTGAGCAAAATATTTGGGGTTTAGTACTTGAGGATGCAGAACCAAAACCTAGTTACAAAGCAATGCTGTCTTATCATTCCCACATTCAACCCATTTGTTTATTTATTGCCTCTATTTTCCTTCCTTCCTCTTCCCCACCCTATCTACTCTATTTTTCTCTCTCTTTCTTTATTTCTCCCACACCACAAAATCTGTCTCATTTTTCTCTCTTTTAAATTTCAAAACATGCAAAGCTCAAACTTGACTTGCATTTCATCAAGTGAGAGCGCCTGTTTGGATCAGCCTGATGATGAAGGAGGAGAAGACTCCATTTTCCTTTCTCTTTCTCTTCCAGGACAACAACAACAGCGCCCACGCTACTCCATTTCTACATCCACTTCCAAACAACACAAACAAAACAAACAGAACCCTAATCCTCATAATAATAATAATAATAATCAAGATCGTACGGCGGCTGCTGTCACCGTCGCCATGCACATTGCCCTTCCTAATTCCCTCTCCGCCGCCGCACTCCGACCGGTTGAGCCACACTACTGGATCCCTACGCCTGCCCAAATCCTCGTTGGTCCCACCCAGTTCTCCTGCTCTGTCTGCACTAAAACCTTCAACAGATACAACAACATGCAGGTTTTTTTCTCCCCTTTTTTATTTTAATTTTTTTTTTAATGGAAAAATATATTTTTGATCATTAGGTTTGGATTTACTTTCTATTTTCTTGGACTCTATGTTTTAAAAATTAAACATTTTTAATTCTCATACTTTAACCATGCTCAATTTTTGTTTATGAGATAACAAAATCATTAATTATATAATTTAATTATTGATTAGAATAATTTTAAATTTTAAAATATTAAAGAAATGGTTATTTTATTTTTGACAAAAATTTAATTTTTAAAAGAATATTAATACAAAATGTAAACTAAAAAATATGAAGGCCAAAAAATGATTGAAATATGAGATGTAAGACTGTTTAATTTTGAAATATATGAAGCACTCAAACTTCAAATTAAGGAGACTAAAAAGTTAAAAACGAAAATAAAAAATCACAAATTTCAAAGAATAAATTTTTTTTTATCAACTTTCTAAAAACCCCAGTTTGATTTGTGTTTTTTGGGTTGCTCAACTCAACTTTCAGATAATTTTTCTAGGCTTGCTTTCATTCTTTTTGTTTATTTATTATTCCAGTTAATGTTCAAGTTTCAAAAAGGGGAAAACCCCAGTTCCAAATTGATATTTTCAAAAGTTAAGCAAATAAAGAAATAAAATTGAGATTAAAACTACAAAAAATGGGTAAAATGAACCATGAGAAGCTGAATTAAGCTTTTGAATTTTGCAAAAAACAGATGCACATGTGGGGGCATGGATCACAGTACAGAAAAGGGCCAGAGTCACTAAGAGGAACAAAGCCAGCATCATCAATGCTTAGGCTTCCATGCTATTGCTGTGCAGAGGGCTGCAAGAACAACATAGATCACCCAAGGTCAAGGCCATTGAAAGACTTTAGGACACTTCAGACCCATTACAAGAGAAAGCATGGGGCTAAGCCCTTCACTTGTAGGAAATGCGCCAAGCCCTTTGCAGTTAGAGGGGATTGGAGGACACATGAGAAGAATTGTGGAAAGCTTTGGTTTTGCATTTGTGGCTCTGATTTTAAGCACAAAAGATCCCTTAAAGACCATGTTAGAGCCTTTGGGGATGGCCATGCACCTCATACTGTTCAAGTTTGCGAGGTCGAACATGATGACGACGATGATGACGATGATGATTGGGACGATCGTGATGGTCGTGATGATCATCATGAACATGTAAATCCACCTCAAGGCTGGTCCATTTATCATTAACTTTTTTTAGTGCTTTTCATGCATCTAAATTAGTTTAGTGTTTTTTGTAATTCTCCTAACTGTTAATTAATTTTGATTACCTCTACTAGTTCCAATCTCTTGATTTTTTGTATGTTTCTGTTGAGGTTTGGAAAGTAGATATTAATGGGAGAAAATGAGCTGAAAAATACTGAAATTAATTATAAAATAAAAAAGGAAAATTAACACATCAAACTTTGATTCTTTTTCCATAAATATAAATTGAACTAAAAAAATCTCAAGTTCATTTTATTTTTTAACTATTTTTATCCCATATATGCATGGCTTTTGAACAACTTTTATTTTTTATGTTGAAGAAATTTCCATCAAGTTTCCATTAGAAGAAAAGCAATCTTTCAATTTCTCTCTCATTGTTTTTTCTTCACCCCTTCAAAACCATCCAAAATTGGTTAAAATTAAAGCTAGATCTCATGTCCTAGAATCTTTCATGTACACATATGCTTCTTTCTTTGTTCTCAAACATTATTATTTCAATTACACTCTAGTAAATGTGGAGCACACATAAATTTATATGGTACAATACAAAATTGACAGTGTCAGTCCACCTGTGAACAATTTCTTTCAATTTGAAAGGGTTTTAAAAGAGAGGAAGAAAAAGGCAGACGGACAGAGAGAGAGAGGGAGAAAAGTGGGAGAAGATGAAGACAAATAATAAAATGAAATCCAAGGCTCCATCTAATGTAATAACATTCATTATTATAAATCTCTCCCATAGTATAATCCCGCTGTTAAATCTCAAGGGTTTTCTCCCCCTAGTATTACCATAAAATTCTATGAATAAAAGGCGATGAATCAAAAGTGTTACGACACAAACGAATATCGAAAAGTAAAAAATAAAAGAACACAAAAAAAAAAAAAAAAAAAAAATCAACTCATACATTTATGCAGACCACTAATTATATATTTACTATGATGGATAGAGAAAAAATAGTTTTATTGAGGGTGCCATAAATATACACCCTCTTGAACTTTAAAATTTAAAACTTAAATAATAATCTTTAAAAGTGTTACAACAGAAATGTTATGACAAAAAATATTGAAAAGTATAAAAGAAAAATCTTCTCACAAATTTATGTAGATCACTAATTGTATAATTACTATGTTCATGGATAGAAAAAAAAATCATTTTATTGAGGATGCATAAATATACACCCTCTTAAACTTTAAAATTTAAATCATAATCTTTAGAATTGTTATAATATAAAAAGTACAAAATAAAAGAATATAAGAAAAATCATCTCATAAATAGATCACTATTTATAGAGAAACTCTCATTTAATTGAAGACCATACAAAATATAGAGTATAAAAATGAAAGAGTGCGTATACATGTATAACTTTAAAACTCAAAATGGAAAACTTAAATCATAATATTTAAAAAAAAAGCATATTATAGGAAGAATTTGGTATTATTTGAAAAGGGTAAATAAGTGATTTAAAAGAAGGGGGGGGGTTTGATGGGAGATGGTCAAGTGAGGAGGAGCAGTGAGTGCAGAGATACATAGACAGGCAGAGACAATATGGCTGACAAAGGTGGGTTGAGTGGCAGTGGGCAGATTCTACTGTTCATAGGTTTAGGGTTTACAATTTCAGAGATTAAAAAAAAAGGAGAGAGAGAGAAAGAGAGAGATATTATAAAGAGAAGTGGTTTTTTTTTTTTTTTTTTTTTTTAATAATTATTTTTGGTCAGTTTGGTCAGTGAGAGTGAGCTAAGTAAGAGTAGCACTACTAGTAGTAACACTTTGAACGCAGGGTTTTTAGCCCATTGTGTCAGCACAACCCAAAGCTCTGTGTATCTGTGTCCTCAAAGGGACCACTGGGACAGGGGTTTATGTTTTCCTCTTTTTCTCCTTTTCAGACCAACTACCAAACAGATATTACCATTCATTTTAAATTATATCTTCACTTCTATAACCCTTTTGATATTTAGTTACCTTTCAAATATTTCTTAAAGAAATATGGAATTTATTATAGAATATTTGAGAAAAAATAAGTTTAAATTTCAAAAACAAAAAATAAAAAACGAAATGATTATCAATAGAACTATTAAAAATTTATTTTTTACGAGTTTTCTTGATGTCGAAATATTGTAGAGTTAGACGATATATCATATGATATTAGTCGTGATGTATACAAACTAGCTCGAAGAGTCACGGATAAAATAAAAAATTTAAAAGAAAAAATTACTCTTTAACCCTCTCTACTATTCATTCATTATTATGTGCATGCCCTTTCCCCCCTCTTTGGCTCTTTCTCATCATTTCCCATTTTCTGTCTCTTAAACCTTCACTTCTCTTTCTTTTCTTTTTTTTTAACTACTTTTTCCTGCTCCATGCATGCAATTTTCTTTTTCTTTTTTGTTATTATTACTATACATCTTTTCATTCATTATCTCTCTTTTTTCTCTTCTCTCTGGCTGCGTAGTACTTATGATGATATCTCTCTCTCCCGCCCTCCTTTTCGCTTCCATTTTTTCCTTGACTTTTGCTTCTCTTTTTTCTTTTCTTTCTTATCATACATATTTTGAGTTTCTGCTTTCTAATTTTATTGCAGTTTATGGAATTTTTGTTTTTAGTGTTCGTGTTGTAATCAATTAGTATCAAGTTTTGGGAATGGATTGTTGTTTTCTTTAGAAGGTCAAGTTACTAATTCTATCTTTATAGTTTTGAAAAAGTTAGAATTTTTCAATTCAAATCCTCCCCCTCCAATTATTATAAAACTAAAAAATCAAAATGTTAGAATTATAATTTTTATAATTTTAAAAATTAGCTACGATAGAAATAGGGGTTTTCCAAAATCCCAGAACTTATTATAATGTTTATAATTATAGAAACTATACTATAAGTTTGTAAAAAATGTGAGGACTAAATTTGTAATTTGAAGTCACGGTCCGAAATTTGGGCCGGGCTCGAGGTAACTGTTGTTCATCTTTTTCTTATTCATTTTTAGGAGAATTAGGGTAAGTCGTGTTTTTTTATTACTAAAATATTTCGATTTCAAAAGAACCTAAATTTGTCATTTTAAAGTTTAATTAATTGATGTTAGAGACTAAAATATGAATGGAGAAGTGATTTGAACGTTTATTGACTTCAATAGAGTTGAAGTGAAAGGGGAAGAGTGAGCAATTACTTATTATGGTTATTTATTTAAACTTCAAGGGTCCAATCAATTGGCTGTACATTTTGTACCTTTATTTTCAAAGGTCTAATCAAGAAATATAAAGTATTTCTCCATGCAAATTTAGATGGTCGAATCGATGGAGTTTTTTTTTAGATTAAAAAAAAAAGTTGGAGCTAAAAGTATTTATGATTTCGAAAAACAGAATTAAATCTATTTAAGTTGAAAAAAGTCAAAATAATTTTTATGATTCTAAAAATTATAATTTAATTTTTATGGTTTAATAACATATAAAAATTAATTCTTGTCATTTCAATTTTCAACGAATTAAATATTTAAAAGTTAATTGTTCATGTGCCAACCATAAAAATTGAGAATTAAGTGATTAATTGTACAAAAAAATCAAATCATTTATACATGATAGTGAGTCAACTAGATTGTAACGTTACATGTCTTTAATTCGTTAGTTATTACAAATGAAAAAAACTCTATTTTAGGTTTTATCAAACTATATGAATTAGATTCTAACTCTTTTTTTTAAGACATAAAAACTGAATTCTAGTTTTTAAAACTATAAATACTAAAATCTAACTTTTTTGGGAGCATAAAGACCAAATTTATAATTTAACAATATATATTCATTTGTTTGTTTGTTGGTTCTTGGAGTAGGGGTTACAAACTATCATTTTATGGAACACGTATAGGAGATTCTATATGTTTAATTAAAAGCTTAAACTATATACCATTATTGTTTCCATATTTTGAATTTTTCTTAATTTTAATTCATAAACTTTAAAATATTAATTTTAATTTATGTATTTTCTTTATAAAAAAAAAACTAAAAATTAATCTTTATGGTAAGTTTATCTTTGTTAATTTTCTTTATAAAATTATCCTCTCCTCACCAAATTTTAGAGATATATTTACATTTTATAATAAAATTAGATATTTGAAACTTTAAGGCCACAATGAAACAAAAATCAAAATAATAATGATTTAACTTTACAAAAAGGGGAAAAAAATATAGTTTTGGATAAGATGTTGGAACAAAAAAAAAAAAAAAAGTGTTTATTGAGCATACTTTACTTTGAACTATTAAAAGTAGTTGTTTTTACCACCTTGTAAAAGAATATTTAAAGTATTTCAAAAAGAGACCGAAGATAAAAGATATTGATTTGAATAAGTGAGTGTCTTAAACTAAGATTTAATCCAAACATAATGACAAACACGTCTAAATCTTCATTGTTTCTAAATAAAGTAATCAATTAAAGAAAAAGTGAAGAAAAAAACAACAAGTTTAAGATCCGAGGAAAAGGGGAAGCAGTTTTACTGACAAGAGCTTTGAGATCTGTATCTTGGAAGGACCCCAACAAAGCATTTTCTCTCTTTATTTAACTACAAGCTTTTATTTTGTCTCCATTTGTTTGTTTTTTAAATCACAGGCCAAACCAAGTGCCATTTTTGAACTGTGACTTTGGGCTTAAAAGAACTGATTCCACAAAATCCTTTAATTTCACTACTTGCCAAGTGTGTGGCTTTTTAATTTTTCTTTTGCATTTTCTTCTGCTCTTGGGAAAGTTGCCATATCAAGTTTGTTGGTGTTTGCAACTAAGATGGTGTAAGTTTTAATTCAATATCCAGTTTTAGTTTTATTCAATATCCAGTTTTAAGTTAATTATTTATATTGAAATGAAATTTTAAAAATGGTCAAGATTGCCCATAAATATTCGTTTTTTTAAACTTTCATTTAGGTAATTTTACATGTATACCAAAAAAAAAAACCATCAATAACATTTAAAAAAAAAAAATTATGCGTATAGCAAAAAAACTGGAACAGTTTATGTAAAATGACCAAAATACCCACGCTTTCATCAGTTTTTAATTCATAGCCTTCAATCACTTTTCTGCGGATAGATTTTAATCAATTTTCTACCGATAAACTTCAACTAGTTCACGAATAATTTTCAATCAATTTACTATAGATTCAATTATATAGTTGATATTCAATCACGAACGCTTGCTTTTTTTTAAGGGAAGAATTGTTATTTTTTAGAAAAGGAGTAAAATGATTTTTTATTTTTTATCTTTTTAATGTTATAATTATGATAGATACCTTAAAAATATATCTATCAAAGATAAATTCTCTTTCATTATATTAAGTATACATAATATTTATTAAAAAAACATATATTATTTATCAAACAAATCAACTCATGGGGTGTAACTCTTACCACTATTTCAAATATCATCTTTGTACGATATAAAACGAGCGTTAGTGGTATCTTTGTACGATATAATATAATAACTAAAGTTACAAGTTTAAAATCCTTCACATAAAATGTTGCTACTTTAAATATATATATATATATATCATGAGATGTAACTTCTGTATTCCAAAATTTTATCTATTTGAAACCAATTACATTGGAGTCGCTCATTCTTATTTCCTACGTAAAATGCATATTATTTTCTCTTTTTTTTCATCTTCTTTGTTGTATTTAGTTTTTTTTTTTTTGGTCATTGGTTGTAAGTTTTATTCAACAAATCGAATACATTTTCTTTAATTTACTTTATTTATTATTATTATTTTAATTAGAATCCATTAACAAAACTATCAATGTTCTTCAAAATATATTTGCCTGAAACCCTTTCTAACTATTCGTTTGAGAGGTTTCAAAAGTGTTTGGTAGGTTGAAGAAAAAAATCATGAAAAGAAGATAGAATTTTGGGAGGGAGGGTGTCAAATCGTGGGTTGCTTGATATTAGGTATTTTAAATGCTAGTATTTTTAAAATTTTAAATTAATTTAATTAAAAGGGTAGTTTTGGAATTTTCTCATGGATTACATTCCAACCATACAAATGCAACTGACCTTAGGCATGTGAAATTTAGGTTGTACAAGCCTCGGCCCATTGAGTCTTCCTGATTTCTGGGCCTTCGTATTTGTTGCTATCTGTTCAACCTCGGCCCATGGGCATTGTCTCCTCAGATATTAAAAAGGGAAATTGTAGTGGATAACCAATTTTTAGAAAGATTTTACAAATTTAGTCAAATTTCAACTTATTTGCAATTATATTTTCCTTTTTTTTTTTAGTTTTAAATCAAAATATTGTAAGTTACTATTTTACCCCCTTTTAATAACAATATTATTATTTTTATACCTTTTCCAAATAGAATTTCAATTGTTGTTCTTTCCCACGCGTTTCTTCTCCCGCACTCTACTCAAGAAATTTATGTCATTTCATCTTCAGTTTTGTGAGATTTTTCGGCGGATTCAAATCGTATCTTCTTCTTCTTTGTTTCGGTGGTTTTCAAACCTCATCTTCGTCTTCTTCTTTCTTTCGACAGTTTTCCGGCGATCTGAACTCCTCTTCTTATGTATTTTAGAGGTTTTCCGGCCACTTCATCTTTTCTCCTTTTCCAGCATGTTTCTTCTTTATTCCGGCGATTTTCCGGCCATCTTCTTCTTCTTTTGGCGTTTTCTTTGAGTTTCTTCGTTGATTCCGACGATTTTCTTTGAATCTCTTTGTATTTCGGTGGTTTTTCTTCGATTTCTTTGTATTTTGTTTGTTATCGGTGCCCCTCGGATCTTCACAATGATCAAAGGTAAAACAACTCGAAACCCTAATTCTTTTTGTCGCAGTGGAAGGTAAAAAAAATACTGTATTTATAAAAAATAATAATAAAAATAAATACTGTATTATAATATACTATTTATAAATATACTCTTTTCTATCTCTGGAAAACAACAATAGGAAGGCCTAATTCCTAATTTTCGTCTGTATTTTATAATAAATACTGTATTGATAAATATTGTATTAATAAATACTGTATTTATATTAAATATTAATCTAATCGATGTGCTTCTCTTTTATAAAAAAAAATTATTTATTATAAAAACATTAAATGGCGGGCTGTCAACTCACTGCACAACACAATTTTCATTTTCAAGACATTATTACCTTTTATAAAATATTAATTTATTCATTTTAAATTTCATTTTGTACTTCTATTCTTTTACTTGTTTTTTTATT
>JBBMKA010000030.1:673972-688392 GCA_037833695.1 Sechiopsis laciniata
ATGATCAACTTCTTTTGATTTAAACATTTGAAAGTTAAATGTCTAAAATAAAATAAAATATTAAAATTGGGTTTTGAAATTATAATTTAAACTTTAAAATTTATGGAGGTTTGGGTAATGGGTAGGTGTGTTGTTAAAAAATAATCTTAATTTAATTTTTTTTAGTTCTAACTTTTTTTTTTTTTTTTTTTTTTAAAGAAGTATATGTCTTAAATAATTAGGTTAATAGTTAATTTGGAAGTTTGAAAAGTTAATTAAAAAAATATATTATTGAAATATTGAACAAAACAAAATGATCCAGATGGAAGATTTATTACCACACAATTGTCTTTATTTTATTTTTTTGTCATTTTAAGACATATCATCGACTAATGTTCCAAGAGATTGTCGTCTTTTAGTAATATATGGTCAAACCATATGGTTGTCTTTTCGTAATTTAATTAGGACAAACCATATAAGGGCTCCATGGTTGTGAAATTGACTATTATTCCTACAACATTAGGACAAACAATATATATATATATATAACCTATGATTATGTTATTAACTAACATTTTTTATGAACATTACATTAATTTTTAGATACCATTGAAAAGTAGATCTACCTTCTTAAATCTTACCTATTATCTTGCAAACTATTTTCCAGATTTGAATTATTGTCTTCTTTAGAAATATTTTGATTAGGGGCATATATGATGTGGATTGAGGAAATTTTTCGACTAATCCAAATTTTCAGGTTGGTTAATCCAACAATCAAAATATTTTTATTGAGACATACATGGTATGGGTCCAAGAAATTTTTAGATTAATCCAAATTTTTTGGTTCCATCATTCGAAACATTTTGATTAGGTGTATATAGTGTGGGTTAGAGAAATTTTTGGACTAAACCAAATTTTTGGGTTGGTTAATTCAACAATCGAAACATTTTGATTAGGGATATATATGGTATGGGTTGGGAAACTTTTTTGGACTAATCCAAATTTTGGGGTTGGTCAATCCATCAATCGATTTAACCTTCTATATTATAACAATCTAACTCAACTCAATCTCGATTAAATTGAGTTAATTAGGTTATCAAATTTTGACTTATTCAACTTAACACAATTCAAAATAAAAATAATAATATATATATATGTAAAATTAATTAATAAGATATGTTTTTAATATATTTATAGGAAATTATAACCAAACACAACTAAAAAATTATAGTTAAATCAATTTTTTATTGTTTGGATTGGATAGTTCGTAAATTTTTTTGGGCACAAACCTAATTTTAACCTATAAGAGTCCAATAAGATTCAATTCTCTTTTAGTGGAAACAAAAGAAAAAGAAAAAAAGTGATTACTTTTTCTTTCCTCTTCAATTTTATATTACAGCAGCAAACAGAAAAGTGGACGGAAAATACACATTTTTTGAGTGGGTGTGAATAACAAGTTAACAAGCAACAATATTTATTACTCATTTATTCATCATAATTTCAACCTTTAAAAAAAAAAAAAAACCATCACCGTCCAAAAAAAAAAAAAAAAAAATTCAAACAAAAATATTACAGTCATGTTCAAAAGTCGGCTAAATCTGGCAGAAAAATCCCACGTTTGATCTCTATTATAAAGACGACATGGTTGATCGGAAAGAGCTAACACTTAAAGCATTTCATTGATAATTTTTTATTTACCTTTTTTTTTCTATTCTTTTTTTCATAATCTTAGCCGCCGTCCATGGACTTGGAACTCGGATTCCGGCCGTCGGAGCTTTCTCTCTATTCCCGGAAATGTATGTCTCCGATCAATCTCCGGGGAAACGTCAGATTTTCCTTCACCCATCAAAGGAAAACTAACCGGCAGCTTCCGATGAGGTGGAGTTCCGGTCGCCGCCTTGTGGTTGCGGCCAAGAAGCCGCCGATCCAAGGTATTCCAGCGGAGCTTAACAAAATCGCTTCTCAGAAACTGGACTCTGCTCCGGCCCGCCGCCAGGTCCGATCGGCTTTCATGGAGCTTCAACAGCAGCTTGATCACTGCTTGTTCAAGGTTTGGTTTGTGCATTTTTACAACATTTTGATTTCCCTGTTTTAATTTTTTGGCTGATTTTTTATTTTATTTTTTCGTTTGGATGGGTGTTTTGATCTGTTAGATGGCTCCTGCTGGGATCAGAACCGAGGAGGTGAGAAATTTCGTTTTGAGTTCATATTTACACTGGATTTCACTTTTACTTTAGGGTAATAGCTAAACATTTGGCAAATTAGTTTTGAAATTAAGATTAAAAAAAAGATGGTATGATAGATTTTGGATCCCCCAATCTCATGGGGTTGAGGATCAACCTTGAAAATGTGAAGAGACCTCCTGACATTTATAAGAAGATACGTGAGTTATTTTTGTCATCACCAATTTATTTTACTGTCTAATATGGTATCAGAGCTCATTAGACTCAAATGATTATTCGGTCCTATAAAAATGAAATTGTGATCCAATTCAAGATTGATGAACTCGAAAGAGACACCAACTTGAGGGAGCATATTGAAGATCCCACGTTGGAAAGGTGGAGAGACCTCCTCCTATTTATGAGATATGTGGGCTACTACTCTCGTTATGAATTGGTTTTGAAATGGATGCCTACACTATCTAATACATTACCTAATACGTTGGTGATTTCAACCTTCAATTCATTTACTCTCTGGTTTCTTTCAATATTGTTGAAGTGTTAGTCTGATTGATGATTTGGATGTGTGTAGTGGTATGATTGTAACTCAAGGGGTCTGAATATTTTCTGCAAAAGGTGGTTTCCTGAGCCTGATGTTCATATTAAAGGTGCTGTGTGTTTCTGCCACGGCTATGGTGATACCTGCACCTTCTTCTTTGATGGTTCGTATTTGTTTCGTTTTTCGTTTTTCGTTTCTTGTTGTGTTGCATTGATGTCTGAGGTACTTGACATATGGTTGTTTTAATTTTTAGGGATTGCTAGGCACATTGCTGCATCTGGGTATGCCATTTACGCTATGGACTATCCAGGTTTCGGTCTTTCGGAAGGATTGCACGGTTATATTCCCAGCTTTGATCAACTAGTTGATGATGTTATAGAACAGTACAAGAAGTTTAAAGGTTTTTCTCCTTTGTTGCTACTGACTATGTGTGGATCTTCATGCTTACAATCATTTCTCTATCCTTTTCGGTTACGGATCAACTCGTATTTTACTTGCAGGGAGACCAGAATTGAAAGGATTGCCTCATTTCATATTAGGACAATCCATGGGGGGAGCTGTTACGTTGAAAATTCACTTGAAGGAACCAAAGCTATGGGATGGAGTGGTTCTCGTGGCTCCCATGTGTAAAGTAAGTTCTAATGTTTCCATGAGGAAGAAAAGTGTTTGATCCTAATTTAGCTCGTACAGATTTTTGAATAGCGGTTTCGATGGTTTTTTAAGATAGCAGATGATGTGAAGCCGCCAGAACATGTGCTTAAGGTCTTGAGGCTAATGTCTAATGTTGTTCCAAAAGCCAAACTTCTACCTAAGGTCGATCTTGGTGAACTGGCTCTCAGAGAAACGAAGAAAAGGAATCTGGTTTGTATTTCTTTACATTCTTTACATTGATTCATACCTAAATGAAGTCTTTGTACATTAAGTTTCATAACCATTTTGTTTTTTGTTTTTTGTTTTTGAAATTTAAGCTTATTTTTACCCATATTTCCTATAATGTACTCCATCTTTTTTACAATGTTTCTAACTTTCCTTAAAAAAGTTTGTGGATGCTAACCAAATTTCAAAAACAAAAACAAACTTTTGAAAACTACTTTTTTTTTTGTTTCCAAATTTTGGTTTGGTTTCTACCAATATAGGTTAGATGTAGATATCCATGTAGAAAAAAACATGTGATATGATAGTTGTTGTAGACTTAAATTTCAAAAACAAAAAATTAAAAAAAAAAGGTTATCAAACAAAAAATTTAATAATTCACAGTACACATCTTTGACATGAGCATCTAAGCTCAAAAGGCACCATCATTAGTGTCATAGAAATTCATGGTGTTTGAGTGCTACTTGCTGCAAGCCTGCAAGCATGGCAGTATTTCAGTTCAGAGCTATTGACATCGGTTCATTCAATGATCTGTTAATATTGTGACGAGTTAACTAACATATTGACTATTTTACGAGAGAAATGAAACGCCACTGCATGTAAACAATTTTTTTAGAGTTTCTTTTTTGTTTGGAACATTTTATACCTTTCCGGTGGCTTGTAATGCTCCTTGGACATTAGAAGATTATAGTACTGGTATAATATTCTAGCCACCTACCTAAGTTTTTTTTGACATCCAAATGTTTAGAGGGTCCAATGGTATCTCTTGTGACAATAGTCAAAGTACACGTAAGTTGTCTCGAAGAGTCACGACTCACGGATATAACAATTCACGATACGCATCTGTGACTTGAGCATCTATGCTCTGTAGCTCCATCATAAAGCTTATAGACCAAAGGGAACCATCATTAGTGTCAAAGAAATCCATCGTGTTTGAGTGCTACTTGCTGCAAGTATGGCTAGTGAAATGGTTCATCCAATTCTATTTGAATATTGTGATGAGTTAACATGTCGACTATTTTACGAGAGAAATGAAATGCCACTGCACGTAAACATTTATTTCTTTTAGAGTTTCTTCTTTGTTTAGATTATTTTTACCTTCTTTTCTGTTTGTAATGCTCCTTGGACATTAGAAGATCATAGTACTAGTATTATATTCTAAGGGTTATATGAGGGGGATTAGTAGTGTATTGCAAGATTATGCTTATGATTTGCAGGGCAAAGTGAAACGACATTCCTTTTTGTTTTCTACTTTTATAAGCGTGAATATATTTACTTAACATCTAAACGCACAAAACTAAATCAAGAAAAGGTGGAAGTTGTCCCTTCCATAACTTTTACAACCAGAAAACTAAACTCAAAATCATTTTCAAAACTGTTACCTTATCCTTAAACACGTTTTTCAGGCTGTCTACAATGTTATATCATATGATGATCGGATGCGCGTGAAAACCGCCATGGAACTTTTAAAGGCAACCGAAGATATCGAGAAACAAGTGGGGAAAGTGAGTGCCTGTTTTCGAGATGGTTTCCATATCAACATTCCTTGTGTTCCTCTCATTCTAGTATTGTTCTATCATTTAGTATCCACTGATTTTAGAGTATCTGCAGGTTTCATCACCATTACTGGTTCTTCATGGAGCTGCAGACAAGGTGACCGATCCTAAAGTAAGTCGTTTTCTATACGAGAATGCGTCAAGCAAGGACAAGACTCTGAAACTCTACGAAGAAGGTTTTCATTGCATTCTAGAAGGGGAACCTGATGAAAGAATTTTCACTGTTTTAAATGATATCATCCATTGGCTAGATTCTCGAAGCTTCTCGACGTAGTTATCAGTTAATTGCTTAGCGATATTCGTCCATTGTTTGTGCCTGTTGGAACAATCCATTGATCTAGTAAGATAAGTTAAGTTTGATGTAAGTTATCCTAATGTATCTCACATGTATTGTAGTTTTTTTATTTTTCCATTAAAGCCTAATGTAGTTATTATTGTCAAATTTTCAAATTGAATATATGAGCTAACCCTGATACTAATGTTTAAGGGTCTGAATATGATAAACTATCTTTCTTTTTTATGTATCAAAACTATAGAAAGTTTATAATCCTTCCTCCCATGAGAATTCTATTGAAATTGAACAAGATATGAAAAGACAGTAAATAACATATGACAGCGGATTACTGCCTTGCCTCGTTCTTCCTTTCTTCCTTCGGGAATATACTTTATATTAGGTTTAAAATATTAGCTATTTATTTGTCATAATTATATAATTGAAAAGAATTCTTTTCCTTCTTTATATTTTATCTCATTTTATATATTAAATTTGATGTATAGTTTTTTTTTAAGTAAACAACATTTGGGACTCCAACTAATAATCAATTCGTTATTATGTGATACATAATACAATTGAAATATATATTACTCATTTTGACAATTTAATAAATAGTTCGATTCATAAAATTCAAATATATTTTTTATTCATTTTCTTCTTCATATCAACTGTATGATAAATTTCAGTTTTTATGAATATATAAAGTTAAAATGTTGCCAATCAAACGTTAAATACATTTGTATATTTTGAGAAAGTGATGAAGCTATAGATGCACTAAAAAAAATTGATATCATAATAAAATATGTTGTTACAACTAATAAGTTAGTACATGTCAGAATGATAATAAAACAATGAATTCAAATGACAAAAATTCTAGAAAATAAAGTATTTGATCATCGAAATAGCTCAATTGAGAATATAGATTTTTAGAAGAAATCATAAATTTGACTAATAAAAAGAAATGAGAAAAATGATAATGGATGGTTGAAAATATTTTAAATTGACATAATTGTCAACAACATTCTTATTTATAATATTGATGTTGATATTAGTAACGAAAGTGATAAAAAGTAAAAATAGAGCACAAAACCCTTTGAAGCCTGCCTTTTTAAATAACTTAACAACGGTTAAAATGACATTGGTTCATATAAGGTCACAAACTTCTCAATTTTTACAGCCTACAACTTTTTATTTTTCTAAATCTTGTAACTTACACTATTGTCAATTCTATAAATAATATTGTAGGAAACATTTGAATAACAATTCAAAATAAAGATCACTTTACTCTACTATATTTTTACTTTTATGTTCTTGTTATTTTTATACATTATCATTTTTTTTATCTTATCTTTTTTTTTTTTATATAGTAAAAAGACATTCATTCAACTAGAATCACAGACTACAACTAAGCAAATATGCTCCTCAACCACCATAGAGGTGATCTGGGGGAGATTTCCCTACTCCAAAAAGTACATTAGGTCCTTATTAAAAGAATAGTTAGAAAGACAGAGACTAAAAGAGTTCTGGTCAGGGTAAAACTTTGCTAATAAATCAGTAGCCCTATCAAGTCCTACTACTAAAGGAGAAGGAGATACATCCAAATTGAGTCTCAAATCTCTAATATCAATTATTACAGTGCTAGTTCACTTACATCTTGAGAAATATTATTTAAAAGATTTATCAACACTTAAAATTAGATTCCACGGAGATATGAGGAGGGGAAACAGAAATATGTTGCATAATGTTTCTTTACTCCTTCCTAATAGTCATTCCTTCCATGACCTTTACTGATGAAGCTTTAATCCATCCTTTAGTCCTCCATCAATATAGGTTTACCTTTCGTATATCTAGCCACCCATCCCACAACTCCTTCATTGCGCTCAGAACTCTATGAACCATCCACATTAAGCTTCCTCGCATCATGGAGGCCAACCTGCCTAATTGCTTCTTGTTCTATTCATTATTGAGATTTTCTTTCTATTTGATTAAAAAAATTGCCTTTCTACCCTCTCTATTTTATTTTTTTTATTTTTTCTATTTGTCAAGAGAGAAAAAAAAAAAAAAAAAAAACTTGCTTCAAGAAGTGTTTTAAAATTTCATGTAATTTCAAAGTCTAGTTTCAGTTTACAATTATTTTAACAAAATAAATTCAAAGCACTAATCTTTATCTCAGGTGGATTAGTTGGAAAAGCGACGAAGAAACTTTCTCATAATCTAGAAAACAATGATGCAGGTTCAACCAAGTTCATAATCTTCAACCCTCGATTCCAATTTTAAGATCCTTCCCCGATAAACCCTAAGCCTCATAGCGTTGAATTAATTCCTCTGCGGGCGAGACTGTTCTGACTTTCAAGCGACAATGTCACTCCTCAATCAACTCTTTAACAGAGGCGTCTTTGCCGGAAAATGGTCAGTTTCCGATTCTTCTAATTCTTAACTATGGTTTAGTTTCGGTTTAGATCCTCAGCATTACTTTGAATTCTTCTGGATTTGTTGTTTTTCTGTGGATTTGTTGGTCGTAGATCTTTTACTTACAAACCCTAATACCCATTAACGAAATCGTTAATTTGACTGGATTTGGCGGACTTTCGTGTTAAAATTTATAATCAAACAGTCTGTTTGCTTCTTTGAGCTTAATCTATAATGGGGGGGGTTTTTTTTTTTTTTTTTTTGTAGCAAAACTTGTTTGAGCTTGGCGATTTCGCGAATCAAATTGCTGCAGAACAAGAGGGATCTGCAGCTGAAGCATATGCGAAAGGAGATTGCGCAGTTCTTGCAGACAGGGCAGGAACCGATAGCTCGAATTCGGGTACCCTTTAGAATTTTGAGATCTATAATGTATTTTAGTTTTAATGTTTGTTTTACTATCTTGTAAAATAACATGTGTAGTTATCTGTTTGGGCAGGTGGAACATGTAATACGGGAACAAAACATATGGGAAGCATATGAAATTCTAGAGTTGTTCTGTGAATTTGTTCTTGCTCGTGTTCCGATCATCGAAAGCCAGAAGTAATCTCTTGCTATTAAAAGTTGTTTTATGATTTTTTTTTGGGTTCTTGCAGTTTCTATTTATATGTTTGTTGCCATGAATTAGAACTAGGTAGTTTCAGGATCAGACAATTCAACCCTTGGTCCAATGGATGTCTGATGATTCTTAGCATTTAGAAATCAGACATGGAACCTCTAGTTTTTTTTTTTTTTTTTTGACATGAAGACATGGAACCTCTTGTTTGATTGGTTTATGTGCATCAATTTTCTGTTTTTTTTTGTTCCTAATAAAATTTAATTAACCATGAAACTAACTTTTAGCTAGTAACTATAGTGTGGCTATGAAACTTGCCTTACCGTCATAACCGTCTCTGTTTGTGTTTGACTTTAATGTCCATTGATGTGTCCTTCTTTTGGGCTGAAATTATTTGGGGAATTATGAATTCAAAATCTCATTCTCATCCATATTCCCAAATACAGTTCATTTAGTTATTAGTTCAGTTGTTCTTATCCAAAAAAAAAAAAAAGAAAAAAGTTATTAGTTCAGTTGTGCGCAACTCTTATTTCATCCTTTTTTCTAATCACACTATCGCTGTATGAAGTCTATAGTGCTTTATTTGGTGCTTGTACCCAATTTGTTAGTCTTGGGAAAATATGTTAACTGCAAAGTTATTTCAGTTACACTGTTCTAAGCTATGAAGGGAGAAAGTGGATTCATGTTCATTGAATCAAAAGGCCTACTCTCGTGTCTATCTAACAAAATTTATTCACTCAATTGTCTTGTTAGTACTAAGATGTCATTGAGTTTACATAACTTTCAGCAGTGCTATGTGTTTTTGAGTTCTCTTGGGTAATTGTGATAGGAATACTTTCAGGAATATTTTTAGGGTATTAAGGGCACATTAATAGTTAGTTACTGAGGTTGTAGGGTATTTGATTATAAATAGAGGAAGTGGAAAAGGAGGAAGTTAAACAATTGTTAACCATCATGAGTTCGGTTACTGATTTTTATTTTTTTTTATTTTGTAAGAAGAAACATATTTCATTGAAAAGATGAAATAAAGGAGATAAAACTCTAAGCACCTGTTGGTGAATTACTAAAAGACTTCCTATTGCGAATAAAAAAAAGAAAAAACTGTAATAAGAAAAATGTGCTTATCTCTACCTAAAAATATATGGTAGATAAAATTAATTCTTTGAAAATGCAAGCGTTCCTTTCACTCTAAAGAATCCAGAAGATATCTCAAACAATAGTCAACCAGAATATCTTCTTTGTTCTTTAGAACGGGCATTCCACCATAACCAAATTAAGGAAGATAGACCTATTATTGGGGAACGATAAAGACCATTCAAAAGCCCCTAACGACAATCATCCAGAGTTCAGCAGAAAATGGGCAATGAATAAAAAGGTGAGTTTGACATTCTGCATTGGACTCACACATCACACACCATGATGCCTAGTGGTCAACTGAGCCTTAGGAAAATAAGAGGGAATGAGCTTAATCCATGATGGTCACTTACCTAGGATTTATTATCTTACATATATTTCGTCAAACAAATGTAGTAGGGTCAGACAGTTGTGAGTGAGATTAGTCGAGATGCGTATACACTGGCTCGAACACTCACCTATATCATAAAAATAAAGTTCGACAATTTTTTAGTGGTTCAAGCTTGAGTGACATCTTAAGAAAGGGGAGGTTCCACCTATATCAATTAAAGGAAGTTAGACAATTGTTGAGTGGTTCAAGCTTGAGTGGCATCTTAAGAAAAGGGAGGTTTCGTGTACCTCAAATACTTGGGTCAGTCCTATTATGAGTTGTATGAAGGGATTAGTAGGTTATTGGAAGGGGTATTTTGGGTATTACGTATTATCTAGTGAGTTTTTGTTATAAATAGAAGATGTAAGGTTTATAAAGGTAGGGTATATTTTGGTAAATCAATCTTAGGGATTGGTTGTAGGAGGGTTTTAGCCCTTTCAAAAGGCTATTGATATTGTAGTTTCTCAAATTGCAATATAGTTTATCTTACTATTTTGTTTTGATTTTTGGAATTGGCTTCCATTATCTTGTTGTTCTGTTATCTTTCATATTTCAATATATTTTGGTTCTACTTCTATCGAATTATTGTTGATGACATACATACCCAAATATCTCTAAGTGGACACTGATAACATTAAACAGTATATTGCACACTTAAATGCCTGCTTAATGGCTTTGCAAGATTAGTGTTTTGATGTAGATGTGAAAGTGAGTTCTATTAATCTGATTGGTTCGATTTGATGCATTTGGTTTTCATTATTTTTCTTAAAAAATCGAGTAGCCTTGGCCACCACTTTAAAAATAGTGTTTTAGCTGTGATTTATTTCCTTTTCGGCTCCACTCCGACTATATTGGATGGAGGCCTTTTATATGAATGTTCTTAGTTTGTGCATTTTGTTGCCCTGTCATTAACTATAAAAATTTACCATAACAGAGATTGTCCAGCTGAACTGCGAGAGGCTATTGCCAGCATAATATTTGCTGCTCCTAGGTGTTCTGACCTTCCAGATTTACTTCAGTTGAAGAATTTGTTTGCAGTCAAATATGGGAAAGAATTTTCCTCTGCTATTTCTGAGCTTCGTCCTGATTCTGGAGTTAACCGATCAGTTGAGTGCATCTCAAGTTTACCATGAGCAGTACTATTGTGCTTTCTGAGAATAAAAACAATATCATTAATTCAATTCCTTATTTTCATTTCAGATTATTGAAAAGCTTTCAGTGAGTGCGCCTCGTGGAGAACTAAAGCTGAAGGTCATGAAAGAGATTGCTCAAGAACACGGACTCAATTGGGATTCTTCCAGCACTGCATCTGAATTTAGTAAAACCCATGAAGATCTGCTGGTATGATTGCCAATATGATACTTGTAGCTGAAAACTCTTTTTTTGTGTTGATTGATCTGAAATTCACTAGATGATTATCATCATGGATTGGCACAAATCAGGGCCTTGTAAATCATAATGTGCTTAAACTGATGGGTTATGATAAATTTAATTATATTAACCAACAATAGGTTTAGGACCATGAGGCCATTAGTTTGAATCCCCCACCACCAAATGTTATTGAACTAAAAAAAAATTGACAGGTAAAAAGTATTTTTTTCACATAAAGAAACTGTGGATCTAATCCACTCGAGTTTAAAGATTCTTAATTTTCACCCAGGAGAATTCTAGATGATTAGTTTTAAAAGAAGTTGGGTGTTTATGAATATTTGTGATTTCCTGCCTGTTCTCTGAGATCGTAAATTTATGGGCTTATCTCTTTCTCTCCTTCAGAGGGAGTTGTGATGTGTCTGCTTCAAGCATTGGAGTTCAAAAGTTTATTGTTATAGTAACTTAACTCTGCTTTTGTAAGCCCCCTGATAGTCCATACTTACCAGCGTAAGGGTAAAATGAGGAAGTAGCTGCTCTTTTTTAATTCTGTTAATTGTGTGGATAGTTGTGCAGGTTGTTTGCTTGGTGAGTTTTTTTCTAAGACTCTAATTGGAATAATTTGAGGTGTGGAATTGCTGGAGGCTTGTATTGTTTTCTTTCTCTGGTTACTTTTGATATTGTAGTTTGTTACTGATCATATCCTTTTTGAGTATCAAAGAACTCTTAATATATCAACAAAGATTATTCCATATTTGTTATTTTGTTGTTCTTGGGAACTGTTCTGCTGTGCTAACAATGTATAATTGTTATAGCATACCTTGCAAGTTTATTGTTTGGCTTTTGTCCTGCAATATGCAGGGCGGACCAAAAGTAGTACATGGAGCAGCAGCAGCCTCTCAAACCCTCTCTCAACATAGCTCTCCTTATGGTGCGGCACAACCCATTGCGTCTCCCGTCGAAAAGCAAGAACCCGAACGCCACCATACAGTCAACCCAATTAGCAATACTACAAATGAAATCAAACCAGGACCTAATTTTACTGTCAAACCAGAAGTTACTGCTAAATTAGATACAAGACCCCCTCCATCGGACGTACTAGAGAAAGCCAGAGCTGCCATCGCTTCAGCCGAACGTGCCACTGCAGCAGCCCGAGTAGCTGCTGAGCTAGCAAATGTCAACCTTGGAGCAATGAAGCTTGAAGGAGGAGGAAAAGCTCCTGAGTACTGAAGACAAAAATAAAGGTAACTTATACATTGTTTGATTTACTGGACACATGCGTACATTCTCTGTTTGAAGTTCCTCTACATGTACGACCTAGTAAACAAGAGGTTACAGGTTTGCAATCCCCAAGTATTTTTTATTTCAAAAAATAAAAATAAAAATTCCACAAGGGGAACCAAATCTATGTAATTAATAGAGTTACAAGTAAATTTTCTTTCCAAGTATTTGTTGTAAAATACTAAAAGTCTTCAGTGGTGTTGGTCAAGTTCTGATGTTGGGGCAGTTTGATATAAATGCCACATTAGAAAAAAGCAACTTTGCTTTAAGATAAGTTGCAGACTATGGATCCATGCTTCCATGGAAGAAACACCCTTGCCGTTTCTTGTTTCTAGGCTTTGAGATGAAGGCAGTGGAAGTCGAAGGATTTACAGTAAGGAAAAACTAGTTATAGTTATAATTATGAAGAACTAGGCTGTGAAGAAAGTTGTAATGCAGAACGAGAACTGAGAAATTAGAGTCTCGTTCGATAACATTTTTATGTTTTCCATTATTTGTTTCTTTCTTTCTCTACCGAATTAGAAATAAGAATATGTTTGATAATTATTTTTGTTTATTGTTTCTTAGAAAAAAAGGAGAACCTACCCTTGTTTGATAATGTTTATTGTTTCTTGTTTTCTTCTCTTATTTTTTTTTCTTTACCAATTTAAGGTATGTTAGGTTGTAGAGGTGTAGATAGGAGTGAAAGCATTTGGAAAAAACTTTATTTAGTATGAGAGCTTTAGAGTGGAAAGGGCAAGAATTCCTTGTTTGGTATGAGAGGTTAATAGTCGAGGTCCACATGATCAACTCTTAGGTGATAAAGATAAAGCTAAGATTGTCGATATATTGTGAAAAATTACAACCTTTCAAGCTTGATAAGACACGTATTCATCCAAAAGGCATTATGATTCTTAAAATTGGGATTCATTCACATCATTAATGCATTGTGGACATATTAAATTAATGTATTTACATTTAACATGATTCATGTATGGATTTAAAGAGCTACAAATGAATTTAGGTTACATTAGTGAATGGTTGTGTTCTTTCATGGTAGCTTTTCAATTAGTATAAATAGGGTTGTCATTTTGTCAATTAGTATTCTTAAAACAAGAAGTTTTAAATTGAATCAAATCTCATATTTGAGTTTAAACATTATATTTTTTTTGTCTCTTGCTTTTAAAATATGTATGTTCAGACCATTTAATTTAATCTGATCAATTAGATGGTAAAGAATTCGAAATCTTGAAGATAGGAACTAAGTTCTCATTTCTTCTAGACCAAGTTAAATTCGTTTAGCTGTCTTTGGATTGCATTATTGATTCGCTAAGAGTTCTCTTGCATAATTAGAACTTTTAACTTATCACGATACGTGTGCTTTGGATCGCCAACCTAGCCCCACTAGCTTATTTATCCTACACACAAAGTGCGAGTCACCTTTCTCGTACGAATTTGGGCTCTTGGTCGTGCGGGTCTATGGTCATCACCTATCGCACTCGCGATTGAAATCGAGATTAAGCTGCCTTTATTGCCCATTTGGCCTCTAGGTTTGTATTTTTTGTCGCATTCAAAGATGTTCTGGCTAGTTGTATCTCAATTCCTATTTTTTTGGTAGTTGTTCGACACAACACATTTGAGGAACCTTCGAACAACACATTTGAGTAACCTTCGAGCTTAGTTGTCGTACTCCCGTTCCTCACCGACTCATTCTTCTTCCCCTGATTTATAAAACTTGCATGGTTTTTCGACCCTCTCGCCGTTGTTGAGAGGCTTACATCATCAATATTGACATCCCATTCCTCCTCACTCAATTGAAAAACTAAATTGAAAATAAGTCTAAATTAAAACAAAGCTTAATAATTT
>JBBMKA010000030.1:706237-734718 GCA_037833695.1 Sechiopsis laciniata
ATCTTTCTCAATATATTTTGAAAATATATATTAAATCACTCAAAAACTTTATATATATATATATATATATATATATATATATATATAAAATTAATTAATTAATTAAAATATCATGATTCAAATCTAGTCGGTTGAACTTTAAAAAAATGAGTAAGTAAAAGTTGAAGTGAGGATGTTTATTTGTATATGTCAAATGATTTTTAAGAAGTCAAGAACATACTTGAAGCTGTATAAAATGTATCAATTAAATAAATTTAGCAATCAAAACCAATATTCTTAATTTAAAATTTAAGTAGAGATAAAAAATCAAACTCTTAATAAATTAAGATATAGATATAAATTAGGGGGAATTTACTTTACTCTTTAGAGTGCTTGTTTTGGATAGAAGTAGAGTGGTAAATAACACCCTTCTCCCAACTAATTTGAGAAGTCCTGCCAGAATGTTGTCTTAAATCAAAGTTTTCTTTTAATTAGAAGGTAAGTATCGACTATTCTATTCTAAAAAAAAAAGTATCGACTATTCTAAAACTTCTTATTTGTACTAAGTGGTAAACAATATTAACACTCATCTCCAAATGAGTAGTTAATTATCCCAACTACCAATAATATTTCTTAGAGGAGTACTTAATTGCTTCAATCATTGTTAACATTAATTCTCAAATGAGTATTTAATAATCCAACTACCTTTAATTCTCCCACTTGACTCTGCTTCCTTCTTTTTTGGTGTTTTAAACCTTAGGTAACAAAATTAAAGAGAGAGTTAGAACAAAATTAAACAAGTTTGTTCAAAATATCAACTTTCTTTTTAATTCAATAATATATCGTTAGACGATTTGAATATAGTCTCCTTATTTTTATTTTTTTTAAATGGGTGCAACACGAGGACTTCCCAAGTGGTCACCCAACTTTGTATTACTCTCGTCTAAATACACTTAACTGTGGAGTTCTTATGGAATTTGGTGTATTAGTGCTCATATGATTGCACCCAAATATAGTCTCCTTATTATACATCAATGTTTTTTACAATGGTTGAATTATGCTATTGTGGGCAAAATAGGAGAAGTTTATATACCATTTTTATATCACACATTGACAGGTAACTAATTTATGATAAATTCAGTTAGAAAAATGCTGTGAAACTTGGATTATTAAGTCTGGATTGATATTTATAATTGAAAAATATTTAGATGTTCAAGCATGACCTAAATATTAATGTCCACTTATATAACCTAATATGACCCACATTCTTTTCTTTTCTTTTCTTTTCTTTTCTTTTTTTAGATAAAATAGAATATGACTCATATTAAATCACATAAATGAGCATCAATATTTAGGGTATAACTTAAATATTTCTTATATTAATATAGCTACAAAGTAAAGAGTTTGAATTGCTTACAAAGCCGGTATGATAGGGAAGGACACACATGACAATTGATTCATTTAAACTCTTTATCATAGTTTATTTTCCAAACCCATAAACTTATGTTGTAAACTAATTTAAACTCTCCCATTTAAAAGCATTATATGTTTAAGGTTATTCTAACATATATTTTGAAAGAAAGAGAAATGCAAAAGGCATAGTTGAAGTGAAATTGCAAAAAGAGGGTTTGGAACTTTCAGTTGATATCTAACTTATTGTCCCATTCCATCTCTCTTTCTCCTTCAACAGTTTGCTCCTTTTTTCACAGATAAGGCACTACAATACAAACACACACCTCCCTTTTCAATCCTCCATGCCAGCCTAGCTCAGCTTGTCTCTCACCTCAAAAAGCTGTTTCAAATTTACCCACACATTTAAAAAAAAAAAACAACAAACAAACAAAACACAACACCCCTTTTCTAATTTCCTTGTATTATGGCCCCATTTGTCAGCTTGTTTTGTCTCTCTCTTTCTCTGGGTGGCGTGTCATTGCAGAATTTCCAATTACATAACTCAAATTTTTAAAAATGTTATCTTTTTTTTCTTAGAACCCATCTTGAAACCGATTGATCGAAGAAGGAACATCCAAACGCTGCAGCTGCTTCTGCTGCTGTGATCCGTCTCTTCCCCCACCCCCGAACGGCGCTGCGTGCCCCACAGGAGCCCCGATGCACGTGTAGCTGCTCGGCTCCACCGAGGTCGAGCCGTAGTTTATGTTCTGGTGGCTGCATTGCGAGGGGTTTCCCATGACATGGCCCACGTAGTAGTCGTTCATGGAGGCTTGTGGAGGAGGATAGTATGGCGGGAAACTAGACGGCCGGGACGGCGAGCTGTATAGATATGGCTGGTGCGGCGGCTGAGGCAGTGGCGGCGTCGGTGGCAGTAGGGTTGTTGGGGAGGAGCCTGAGAACATTCTTGTTGGGAATCTGAGAGGTAGCGTTGGATCAACCGCTGCGCTGCCGCCGCTACTATGGTAGCTTCCCGGTGGCATTGAATGACAGCACCTAATTAAGTTAAAAACACAAATTTTATTGCTAAAACTTTGCCTGCTAACTTTTTACATTTATATATAAGATTTCCATTCTAAAATTTCTAAACGAAAATTATAGACAGCTTGAGAATTATTTGGTTTTTGTTTCAAAATTTTGGATTTTAACAAACAAGCTTATAAAAAATTATTTCTTATTTTATTGATTTGTCACTTATTTACTAGTATTTTTAGAACCAACTCAATGACTCAAAATTTTAAAAGGTCGTTTATAAAAACTTGTTTTTGTTTTTAGAATTTGGCAAAAAAAAATAATGAAATTTATGGTAGACAAAGGATAGTACAATTTTCAAAAATGGAAAATATAAAACAAATGGTTACAAATCAATCTCTAGATCGAACACTTTTTATATTAGAAAAAAATGGGAGCAGACAATTAATTCCTCCCATCATTCTTCTTCACTCTGCCTATGGTAGCTGCTCAGGTGTTCTAAGTTTTTTTTTTTCAATTTCTCCAAATGTTGTTTCATTGGTTGTTTCAAGTTATCTAATTTGGGTAAAAAATTTGAAGTCTTGCTCTTTATATATTCATCAAACATAAAAGTAGGTCAACTAATTAAAATATACAAATTAAAAGGTTAGAGGTTCCAATGCAAACAAAAAAAACATCATATTAATTAAGTATGTACAAAAATTATAAGAAAATACTCCAATTTAAATGAATGGAGGTTCAAATTACCATTAAAAAAAAAAAATTATCGATTATGATTTTTTATAATTTATTGAGCTGAAGAACCCACATAAAAACTTAGTAAAAACATGGAATAAAAAAAAAGGAAAAAAGAAAACATGAGAAAAGAGCACAAATGAAGGAGAAAAGGGTTGATGAATAAAAAATACCCTAAATGAGGAGGAGGTTGAGCAGCCATATTATCGTTACTGAAAACAAGCTGACGAGCTCGATTCAGTGTCTCTGTCTCTCTCTCTGACCAAAATCCAAACACAAATGTTGTCAAAAATCAAATCATACACAAAACAAATCTGCAACTAAAAATAATTCACCCAAAAAAAAAAAAAAAAATCTCTTTTCACATCAAAGTACCTCTGCCCTAATTTTTTTTTTTTTTTTTTATTGAAACAAGGATAATCACGCCCGTCCCTAGGTCAGGCATCGGAGACATCGAATGAGTAATATTACAGGTGAGTCTCGAATCCAGAACTTTAAAGAGAGTATATCATCAAAACTCAAGTCTTCAACCACTGCGTCACCCTCGGTGACCTCCCCTAACAACTTCATAAACTCCCTTTTTTCTCTCATTTTTCAAATAACAAAATAATGATAATAATTAATTGTAGTTAATTGCCTTGGCGATGGCGGTTCATATGGCCACCAAGAGCCTGAGATTTGCAAAACTTGAGCGAACAAAACCTGCATTCATACACCTTTCCAGCCTCCTCATTTCCCTCCTTCACTCCACTTTTCTTTTTCCTATGACCTGAAATCAAAATGGGTTCTTTTTCTTTTCAATGAAATCCACTAGAAATCCAAACTTTTTCCAAAATTTGGCTTTATTTTATCATTTTATTCAAATATTCAAAATGGATTCTTTTTCTTTTCAATGAAATCCACTAAAAATCCAAACTTTATATTACCCGTAGAGCTATCTTCAATGATCTGTTTGCCATCTCTGATATAATCTTCTGGTAAGTTGTTGAGGTCCAAAGGGCTCCCCTCGGATCGCCTGAAAACAAACAAAATAAATTATTTGCAAAGATAATTATAATGAAAGGAAAAAATGGAGTTTTTTTTTTTTTTTTTGACCTACATGATAAAAGAGAGACAGAGAGAAAAGGGAGAGGTGTGTGGCTGGGAAGATATATAATGGAAAAGGTGAATGGGGGGTATATTAGAAAATAAATAGTAATGATTTTATAATAAAACTTGGAGTTTGAGAGAGATGGTAGCTGAGAAATGGGGTGTTGAAGAAAAAGAGCTTTGAAAGTTCTCTATCAGTTGATCTGCCACTCTTTTTTATAAAAATTGGAAACCAACAGCAAAGAGACAAGAAGGGGGTCTCGTGACTTTAAAAGGGAACAAATGAAAGAGGATTTAGGGTTATTTTGTGCAAAATCTAGTTTGGTTTGGTTTGGTTGAAAAGGAAACAGAATTATGAAACTTTTACAAGGAAATCTAGTTGAGGGGAGGGAACTTATGCCTCTCACTTATACTCTCACCCTCTTACTATTATTATCTTATTCAATGATTTCCCTTAAATCTCTCTTCTTCTTTTTTTTTTTTAGTTTTGCTTTTTTTTTCTTTTTTTTTTTTTCAAATGAAGTGTTATTGAGGTTATGAAATACTTTTTTGTTTTGGCACTTCTATCGGATAATATTTGGTTTTTTGTTTCTTAAAATTATGATTGTAGTTTTCTAAATCATTTATGTACGAACTACATAGTCATTTAGTGTAATAATTGGTTTAACTACATATTTAGTGTACATGTACCCATTCTAAAGAAACATACTTTCAAAATCTTAAATCTCTACCAACGAGCCCATTATTTGAAATACATAACTTTCATCTTTCTTAAGAAATTACTCTGAGTATTTAGTTCAATTTGAAAAACATAAATAAAATTGTGAAAAATATTTTTATATATTAAAAACTTTTATTGGTTTTTAAAAAGGTTGATAAAAAGTAGATAACAATAACAGAGATCACTATTTGAGTATTATTTATAAGCTTAATTTAAATACAAAAGAAAAAAAAAAAAACTGAAACGTTAAACTCCGTTTAATAATCATTGTGTTTTTTGTCTTTTATTTTTGTTTTTAATATTTTAAAAACAAGTTTGTTTGATAACCAATTTTTGTTTTTATTTTTAAAATATTAAAAAAATTCTAAAAGCTAAAAAAAATAGCTTTTAAAAACGGATTTTGTTTTCGTTTTTAAAAAAGCATGAAAAAATCAAGAATAAATAGTAAAAAACCAAAAAAATCTAAACAAAAAAATAGTTATCAAACATGTTTTTTTATTTTTAATTTTTATAAAAATAAAACTAAATTCAGTTATCAAATATATATGGTTTTTATTTTTTAAAACAAAAACCAAAAACTAAAAATGAAAAACTAGAAACAAAAAACAAAAAACGAAATGGTTATCAAACGGGTGTTACTTAATAGCTATTTGGTTTTTTTGCTTTTAATAATTAGCCTTATTTTATTTCAATTTTATCAACCATAATTTTTATCTCCATTAAAGAAGTATTTGAATTTTCTTTAACCAAATTCCATTTTTTAAATAAATTTGTTTTTTTTTTCCCAAAAAAAATCCAAACATGGTTTGGTTTTTTAAAATATATGTACAAAGTATATATAATAAAACAAAATCCATAACAAAAAGTTGTATTTATAGATTGAATTTTTTAAATTGAAAACTAAATAGTTATCCACATAAGCCTGAATGGTTAACCAAATGAGTATAAATTTATGTTTATATTAAATTTAGGTTACGATATTTGAATAATAATTTAGGTTTGTTTCTTTTAAGGTAGATCAGTGTGTAAGTTATTCTTTTATTAGTAAAAATGAGTTATTGCTTCAATTTTTTTTTTTTTTTTTTTTTGTAAGAAGTCTAATCTCTTTAAAGACTATGATCTTGACACTTTAATGTTAAATTGGAGATTATTTATTTTTTGAAAAATAAATACTTCATTCAAAAAGAGAAAATGCTTACAAGGAACTGATTACATGAATAAGTACTAAGAGATAACAATAAAAACCGATTACATGAATAATTACCAAGGGATGGCAATGTTACTAGCAGAGTATTTTTTAAACAATTTTGATTTTGAACACCAATCAACAGTTATGAGAATAATTTTATCCCATAGACTATTCGGGGTGCATCTTGCATAGTCCTCTGTGAAGATTTGTCCATTCCTCTCTTTTCAAATTCACCAAATGATAACTCTCCTAATGTTAATTTCTAATTCCCTGCCTTTGCATGTTTAGGTTATGGTAAATTAGAGATTATACATGTAACCTTTTATGTATGTCTCTTACCTACTTAGTTAATGAATGATAGTATATTTGTCCAAAAAAATGTTATTGGAATATTATTGAGATAACGTATATCTTGAGTGAGATTTTTGGTAGATATGGAAAGAGAGGAACTCAAGGATAATTTGATAGTGTGATTATTCCCCCAAAATTGGCCAATAAGCTTTGGAAAGACTTAAATATTTTAACAGGGTCTTCTAAGTCATAACAAACTATTACTAGAAGTTGGCATGTTTTCTTCTAATCTTTTTTACTTGTCAAGCATGGCTAATAGATAGTGCTTCAATTTCCTAAACAACCTTCTAATTTTGAGCAATATGAAGCTATAATACCATGAAAATTGTAACCCATCTTTTTCATAGTATCTTTTACCAATCCTATCATGGGTCGTAGTCCCCTTGACGTCGTGACACCATTTCGAAAGTTTTTGTGTTTGATTTTTCAAAGCATCACAATGCGCTCTTTGACAGGTGCATGATTTGGAGCGAATCTAGACACAAAGATTTGGAGAGCCAAATATTGTGTGAGGTTAACAATGACTTTGCTTCTAAAAAGATATTTAAAAATGAGGCCCACTATCACATTTAAGACAAAAACTATATGATTAAATATAATATCTAATGAGAACAATTTGGGTGTAGTCCATGTTGCACCCCCACCACGATGTTACTCATTTGAAGCGACATATCTTTTTTTTTCTTTTAACTTTTTTTTATAATAAATATAAAGTAAAAAAAAAAAAAATTTGAGATGTGTGGCACCAAAAATACCACATGGTGACATCATCGTGGGGTGCAACCCGGACAGCACCCAAATTCTTCTTATATCGAATGAGCATGAGGCTGGCTACAAATTGTTAGTTTGGTCCTTACAGTCCCCGAGCTGCTCCATAACACCTTAAAATCTCCAAACAGCCTCTGGTCGGACTAAAACACACTAACAAAATCAAGATTTAGTCTAAAATATCGAGCTAAATTTAGTCAAAACAACATACGACAATGAGCAATGTATTTTAAATACTTTTGCAATTAATGAAGTATCATTAAAAATAATGTATACAAACGTCTCGTGCAATAAAAGACAAGTTTGAAAATTCAAATAGGTATAAAATGGAAGATTTATTTATTTATTTATTTTGATTTAAATGGAGGATTTATTTGGTTTCTCATAAAATGGACAAAAAGGTTAATGTCCTTGTGTCTTTTTGTGTACCCCCCAATTTTGTTTTTAGAGTCATTGCAATGTCACACCAAATTCATAATGAAAGAAACAGAGAGACAGATGAAGAGGTTGCAAAGGGAAGAAGAGGCAAAGGAGGAAAAGCCGTACAATGTAATTATTTGAAATCTTATTACAAATTTATGTTTCATTTTCTTTCTGGTAGTGCTCCTTTTTCTTTTTGTGTATTTTCATAAATAAATTCCAACACACATTCACACTCAGCTGCTCCCTCTTCTTCATCTGCAAACTACTACTTCTTTGTCCTTTTTTCCTTTTTAATTTTTAATTGTTTGAATTTTGTACCAAACACGATCCTAATCGCCAATTGGTATATGATGTACAAATTTAATTATCAACCGATTATAGGTTCTATGATCTTCATTATTATTTATAACTCAATTGGTTTTCAAAAAAATAAATAATAATAACGAGGCAAATTGTAATAGATGGACTATTTTAACAAAATAATTACTAATGTAATTAAATTTTAAAATAGTCAACAATACATTTCAATATTGTATTATTAATATTTATATATTAACATTATTATGTATTGTTAGTACAATATTATATAATATTAATAAAGTATTATTATTAATATTTATGCCTATAGTGGTTAATTTTTTTTTAAAAGAGTGACTATATTTATAATTTTTTCAGAATTTGAATAATCTTATAAATTTTCTTAATATATATATATATAACTCAATTCTCCCTCTAATTCTTCGTGGACCTCTTCTTTATGGAATGTTCAGATACCCTTAAGGTTAAGTTTTGGGCTCAGTAATGTTTTAAAGAATATACTTTCTAGGTAGAGTTTCAAATCCCTATAATTTGTTGATAAATTTTATTGGCCGTATAATTTTATTTTGGTGGATTGGCTCATAATCTCATTTAAACTATAAATTTTTTTAACTTTGTTATATTGAAATTTTATGATATATTAATAAGCACCTCAAACTTATGTCACAATAACGTGTGTCATAATAATATGCATCGTCGCTCCAAATGCATTTTTGAGGTATCAATAGTTTCTGGTATCTTTTCTCCAAAAATAGCTTTTAACATAATTTATGATTAAGATATGAATAGAGATGGTGAAAAAGATAAAGAGCAACCAATATGAATATAAATAAATAATAATTAAGATTTACTATTTTATTTTAGGTCAAGTGTTCATAGTACTTAAAGAAAAGTGTGTTGAAGAGAAAAATCCTTAAATCAAGAAGAAGGTGGAGATTCATTCTTAATTAGTTGGATGACAAAGTTGAACACTAAATTTTATAATTGAGGCATTTTAGGAAACAAAACTTACACACTTCTTCGTGCCGATTTAGTCATATATTTAAAGTCTAAACTAGTTAGTAATTTCTAGGGTTATAGCTAGTCATTCAGTACAATACAATTGCCTTATTGGGAAATAGTAGGAAATAGCTTAATTTAGGAAAAAAAGTAGAGGTGGTGACTTTTTTGTATTGGACTTTAAATTCATGACTAAAAAAAAATTAGAGAGGAGAGATGAATATTTTCATTTCCAAAGTACCCTTGAATTTATTTTCTCATTTAGCTATTTCGCTAGCAAAAAAAATCAAATTTTCCCTAAATCTTAGCCTAACTAATTTGATAATATTTCAAATTTAAAATACTAATAATAATCAACAAATCTTTAAGATTTAGGAAGTGGACTAAAAATAAATTAAAAAATGAAAACCACGAATCAAAGTTGTCGATCACGATGTACAGTGGATGTACAAACATAGTGCATGCTGATAAATTGTAGGGACTACATTATGCGGTGCATAATTTCGGAAAACATAAATAGTGTCATGGGTGATAGAGGGCACATGGACATATTCGGGGGGCAAGCGAACAATGTATTATAATGAACCAATTCATACTTTTATACACATTTCAAGCAAGATTAACAGCTATAATACAACAAGAACGGATAAACACATAGCATAAATGAAGTCTCAGTCTTACATGTACATATGTAGGCAATCCACTAGGTCAAAACCAATTATGTAAACCCCCAAACAAAATGCATTAGGTAAAGTTACATAAACTAAGTAGTCACAGAAGATAACTAGGCAAAATTTTATGTTTCGCGCGTTATGTGACTGATCTGTCGTATGTGCTTAAATCGGGAGGTACAAATTAATTAAAATTTAGAAATTATTTTATAAAGTTTAGAAATTAAAAAAAGATATAAATTTAAAGTCTAAAGATCTTTAGTCAAGTCCCTAATTAGTTTCTAAATTCTAATCATTTCCCTAGTTATCCTCGCCGTATATTCTTGAGCTTTTTTTTTTTTTTTTTGTAAACATTTGATATTGGGTCTTTACTGGACCCACTAAACTTAACGAAGATAGTTCTAAGCCCAAGGTCACTCTGAAGGACTTTTTAATATGGGCCTCTAGTGGCCCAGGTTTTTTTTTTTTTTTTTGAAATCAAACCACTAGGGAAATTGTTAAATTGAAAGTTATTTGGACTATTAAAATTTCCTTTTTACCAATAAATTTTTTTTAATTAGTTACTTAAAAAATAATAGACAATTAAATTTAGCTTAGCCTATAAGTTTAAGTTTTATTTTTGTTGATGGATGATTAAACCTAATTTAACCTGATATGTGACAGTTATTTTAATTCTTAATTAATATTGATTTTTATATGATACACATTCTTATATTTTCAAGTCCACAAATTAATAAATATAATATAAATTAATATAATTAAATTTATTCCGAACCAATAAACTTAAATATTTTGGTTGATTTGTGATTTAACATGATACAACCTTTTCGCTTTGGATTTGGAGAGGTATAGATTTTGCGATCTTATTACAGCTTCATTTTTTTTCTGCTCCTTTTAAGCTTACTTGGGTAGTTTTAGTTAATGACTTGTAAAATGGACTTTTTTTTTTTGTTAAGACATAGAAGGCTAAGTTCAATAGCCGATTCGGGAGCATTTGGGACCTCTCACTATGAACATATTTTGAGGTTCAAGTATAATTTAATTTCAGTTTCCTTTTCTTCTTGATAATTTTTTTTTAATTTTATTCCATACGATTTAAATGAATTAGTGTGGCTTGATATTTTATTAATCACATTCTTCCTACGTTCATACTCGCTTAGTTTAGATGTATTGCCCTACCGTTAATTGATCTAGGCGAATTTAAGAGTGAATATGGTAATTTCTTGCTTCTAACTAGATGGTTCAAATTGCGTCATAGAAAGTAATTTGTTTCTAGTTAATTAGAATGTTAATTAATTAGGATTTTCTAATTTGACTAAACCTTAATGTGATTGGTTTACTGCCAAAAAAAAACATAAAAACATAGTTCTAACGTGAACTTAGACGACTTAGTAACTAAAAAGTTATAAGTTTAAATTCCTCCCACCTTATTTGTTGTCGGATACAAAAAATAAAAGTGATTGGTTTATTTGGTATGAAAAGTTATCATGCCCATTAATCAAACAACTTTATAGCTTAGTTGGATTAGAGCAATACATGTAGTACCGATCTCGCGCATGAACCCTTCAACTTGTTTTTTTTTTTAGATTACAACAATTAAAAGTAGAGAGATTCGAATCTATGATCTCATGATTAATAGATGCACACTAATGTCGTTGAACTACTGTTTTTGTCGGTAACCCTTCAACTTGCTTATGCTAGTCGTAAGTGATTTTTCTACTCTACTCAATTTTCTTTTTGAATTATATGACATTTACATTTTCAAAACCAACTCTTATGTGTGGACCAAAAACTTACCTATATTGCTTAATCATCCCACTCAAGTTTAAACATTATAATTATCAACATAAATGAAATCCATAGCATTTTAATTTTTCAAAAAATTTTGAACTATACAATCAATTAATAATCGTATTGAACCTAATCTTTTTGCAAAACCATGTCAATCACGTCAACAACATATTCTTCCGTTCATACCCAACTGTTCTTTTCTCTTTTCTTGCAATTTAGATTTTTTTTTTTTAATTCAAATTATGAATTTTTTTTTCTGAGAGAAGTCAACATTACACATGGAAATAAAACTAGAGGAAAATAAATTAAATTAAGTTGGAAATTTGGAATAAACAAATCCAAAAAAGTCATAAATAGAGAGTTGATGGAATGAAATCTGAAAAAGATTTGAATGGCTACGTTTGACTGATTATCAAACATCAGATTGGATGGAAGGAGCAAGTGGCCACATCCTCTTTTCTTTTTTATAAATACATATTATAAATATATACATTTGAGTTTGATAACATTACATATGAAAAATGAGAGAATTTTGAATCTCCAATCTCTTAATTATTAAGTAGTACGTTGTGTCATTAAAAATTTGCTTCTTTTTGCATATGATTTATATATTAATTAAGCTAGGTAGTCTAGCCATTTCTTAACATAAATTAAACTATAAAATTTTCGTTTTATTCAACAAATATTTGTAGATGAGATTCGACCATATAACTTTTTTATCACTAAATTTTACAAGATGTCATTACGGCTAGATTTTTATTGACATTAAATTACAAAGTTGTAACATTGATAGCTCTTCGCTAGAATATTAGAACGGAAAAATACATCTGAAAATAAACTATTGGTTCTAAGTCATCTCTAGTAAATAATATACTAAAAAAAAGTCATCTCTAGTAATGAATTAACAACTAGAAATACTTTTCTTGTGTATTACTGATAAACTAGTATTTATATATTGAGATGTTGGAAGGTCCGTTTGGAAAGTAAGCAATCCATTTGACATTTCTTCGTTGGCAAAGAATTTTGGATACGAAAACACAATAACAAAAGATTGATGTTTGAATGAGAACAAAAAAACTAAATGAAGGAGATCTCAAATGAATTAATTTATTTGAAAAAAGGTTTTATTCTTTAAAAGACCTATCTCGTATTTGTACGAGACCGTTTCACTCTACAAATCATTCTCTTAAAATATTGATATGAAATTACAAAATTATTTATTATGGTTTCAAATATATATAGCATAGTTTCTCTAATTTTAAAAGGTACATTTATAAAATATTACTAAAAAATTATATACATCATAATTAGTTATTCATATATATATATATATATATATATATACTATTTTTTAATGGTTTGCTAAATTCTAAAGAAATTACATTAAATTATGCATTTTCAATTTGTTTTTATCTATTTCCCTACTTAACCTTTTGTTCTTTGCAAAAAACTACTTAACCTACAATATGTCGCACTAAAATACAAAAACTATTTCATTGATACATATGGATGATTACATCCCTTTTTTTCAAATAAAAATTATAATTTAACTTAAAACATATTGTGGATCGAGTAAAAGAAAAGTATATTTATCTTATTTTATTTATCACTGTACAAGTCATGGTCGACATATCGTCAACTTGCAAGTTCTCTAATCAAATTGCATAAAGAATGGAATGGGAGCCATTAAATATATAATAATTAATCTAGCGGTCCTTTCTATTTTTTATAATATAGGAGCTGAAAATATAATATTTTTATTTTAAAAAAACAATGTTGATGACAGAGCTCTATCCACGTGAATAAAAACATGGCCATATCCACAAGTTTCACATTCAAATGGATTCGCATCAATTTCTCAAATCGAATTATTATATTATTTTTTAAAAATCAAATTATTATTACTGATATATATATATATATATATATTTATTTAAGAAATTTTGAAAATTTATCTTTAACTGCACATTCTTCTTCTTATATCATATTTGCAGTACAATTTCTAAAATAATTAATTTATAACACATTAATTTCTATCAGTAATATAACTCAACCAGAGATAAAATAAATCTATGATTGATTGAATTTTATCAATAATAAAAATCAGCTAATAATAGAATTCAATTTAAAATATTTTTTTACTATAAATGAATTAATTTTAATTTTATGCTATACATACAAATATTTTGCTATTGTTTATTATACAGGTAAAATTTGCTTTACGTATTTATTTTTAAAATATTATTACTGATATTATATAGGATTAGTTGGAATTCTAATACGGTTAGGTTAATTAATAGTTAGGATTAGTTGGTAATTAGTTGTAATTGTTTCTGTTATACAGTTTTCTTAGGCGTTTATATATACATTTATTGTGGAGCTAATAAATCAAGATATTCATTCTTTTTCTTTTTTTTAGTTCTAATATATCATGTCAATTGGCGTCAATAAAAATATATTTCATATCAAATAATTTAACAGAGACTAAAGTTTGAATTAAAAAAAAAAAAAAAAAAAAAAAAAAAAAAAAAAACAGACTGAAGTTCATCAATAAAACTATTATTCATTTATGGATTGTGCAAATTGTTATGGAATTAAATTATAATTTATTTTCGACCTAAATGTAGTTTACTAGCTTTCATCAAAATACTACCTCTTTAAAAGCCCAGATTTCAAATTTCCCCTTATTTGTTGAGTTAAACAAATCAATTGAATTATTTTAGCTAAATTTGTACCTGAGTATAGCTCTAATTTTTAGGTATATTTGAGACCATAGTAGAGTTACCGGTAAATGATGGGTTATTATAACCTTACTTTACCTAAATTACATAGGTATTATAACCTTCCTTTACCTAAACTACATTTAATCGATGACTTAAATGCCCTTTAAAGTTATTTTTCTAGATGGGAAATTTAAAAAATTCATGTCACTATTTGAATCAATCATGAGGATGCAGTTGGGGGAAGTAATGTGGGTTAATAACTCATGTTAATTTTAGATATAAAAAGCTTCTTCGTCACTCTATCTTCAATAATCTTCATTCAAATACAATTTTTATACAATCTTTATTTCAAGCCATCGTATTCAAACCTGATTTTTTGTATGATCACTCATAATTAAAACACCACATTAAAATTAGGTGTGTAAACAGTTTGATTTGAGGATCAAATTGGAACCAAACTGCTCAGAATATTAATAAGACTAAACATAAACTGAACCACTATATAAACTTAATTGAAGTGCTCTGGATAGATAAATCGACGATCTAGGCGGTTTATCGACTTAGAAAACTAGGCAAAAAAGTTGGGACTCAGACCCAAGGGACATTTTTTTTTTTTATTTATTTTTTTTTTTCTTCTTCTTAATGCCTTGTATGTCTATTCAAACCACAATACTCATAATTATTAATACTGCTAAGCTATTATTCTTATTTTCCATTCAAATATCGAATTCAAACCACCCTTTAGGGATATACATGAGTTGGGTTGAGGGACGTTTTCAACCTAACCCAAAATTTTGAGTTAGTCATTTTTTCAACCCAACCCAACCCTGTATTTTTCGGGTTGGGTTGGGTTCCTCGGTTTTCATCAATATATTTTGTAGTTTAAAAAATATATATATGAGAAGAGAAATATCGCTTATTGGAATCTAATCGATAATTTTTATGCATAAATTTGTATTAAAAACATAGAAAAGCAAAAGCTACCGTCTCAAGCTTCAATATGTACCTAAATCAAAATTTTCAAAAATTAAATTGGGCATAAATGTTACTAAAACATAAATAAAGTGACGAAAAAAAGGACATTTTCAATTTGTACTTGATTGAGTTTCGTTTTGTTAATAGATGAAATGGATTTATAGTAACTCAACGACATCAATGCTGTTAGACTTTAAAAAAATGACATTAATGTAATTTTATGATCAAAATTTCTCTTCCTTCATAGTAATTGAACTAAACAAAAATATATTAATTAGATTAAATAGCATCTTATTGACATTATTATTTATGATTATATATAAAAGGGAGGATGTTGAAAATATATTTTAGACTAATAATTCCTTTCAATATATTTATTGTATAGACATGCTTCAGGCTCAAACCTTTATGAAAATGAAATCTGCCTTGCCTCACGCCACCACTCATTAGTTGAAAATTTATACACAATTAATATATATTTGGTTCGGTTTGGATTGAACCGAACCAAAATAGCATCAACCCGAACTCAAACCGAAAATAAACTCAACCTAACCCAACCTTTATAATTTGGATTAGATTGTCCGAATTCATAGAATTGTCGGTTCATTTGTGCATCTCTAACCCTTCCTTCGGTCCAAACATGCACAGAAGTCAATTTTTGTTAGTAAACAATATTTTTCCTTCATAAAAAAATAAAATGAATAAATAGCAAATCTCCATTTCTCTCTCTCTAGCTGTGCTTTGCTGTTTTGTTCCCTCCGTTCTGTTTTTCTCTCTTTCTTTTAAGTAATTAATTAATATTATTAATAAGAAATTTGATTCCCGTCTCCTTTCCCACTCTTATAACTCACGCTCTTCGCCTCTTCCACGTTCCTTCCACCATTTTCTTTTTCTCTCTCCTCTCCAAATTAGGTCTAAAAAATTCTCCAAACCTCAACCTTTTCTTCAGGTATATCTTCTCTTCATGTTTTTTTTTTCTTCTTTGACTCTGTTTCTCGTTGATTTAATTTCTATGGTAAACCTCAATCTTTTAGTTTTCAGATCTATATAGAACATATTTACTTCCCAGCTTCAAATTATTAAAAAAAAAAAAACCCTAATTTTCGGTTAAGAAACTACTTGCTTTTTACTTACCTGATCTTTCTGCTAGATCTATTCCTTTTTTTAAAAAAAAATTTTTGGGTTCTTTACCTTAATTTTTATTTATGTGAATTGTGTTTTCTCAAGATGTGAAGTTGAACCACTTAACATCGATCTCAGCTTGAAATTGATTTTGCCTAATTTTTTTTCTTTGAAATTACTTGTTATTCCTCTGTTTTTTACCCTTCTGCTCGTCTATCAGAAATATTGGGTCTTTTTTAGTTTGTTTCTTACATCTAAACAAGACTGATATATTTTGTCTGTACTGACAGAAAGAAAGAGATTTGGAAGAAGATGAACCAGGTGGCGATTCAACTGAACGCGTTTTCAGTTCGTGAAGAGATGCCGACCGTCGCCGCCGACCGCCGTGAACGAGTGGTTTGCCCAAAACCCCGCCGTCTCGGACTAATTAACACCACCGTCAACAACAACCCATTTAGACACAATTTTGATTCCCTAGCTTCCAACGATGCTTTGGATCTCCTCTTCTTTAAGGTAAATATTTTGAATTCAATTATTCAATTTCAATTTCATCCAACAAGAGGGTGAATGATTTAATTTTTTTTTTTAAAGGTGAATTAATTTATTTTCCTGTGGTCAATTAACAGGGTGGTTGTGGATCGGAGAATTTTAACTCGTCGCCGCCGCCGCCTTATTTATGTGGGTCGCCGCCGAGTAGGGTATCTAACCCATTAATTCAAGATGCTCGATTTTGGGACAAGTCGCCCAAAGTGCTCCCGATCTTATCGTCGGCGGCGGCGGCTCCTCCTCCGTCGTCTACGCCGCCGCACACAGCCGGTCGGAAAGTTGGATGTGTTCGGTCAACCTTTTGTAACAACCCGGCTGTGATAATCGAGGGGTTTGATTGCCGTTTGGATAGGGAGATGCAAAACCGCAGCATCCCTGCCCTGGGTTAAAATTCATCAACTCGAGCCGAGCCAAACCAAGTCGAGCCGATTCAACCATAACCATGAAGAAAAAAAAAACACATGGGTTTCTATATTTATTTTTATTTTCCCAACAAATTCAAATTTTAAATTTAAGGTGAAATTTTGAAAAACTAGCTTTAAAAAAGAAAAACAAAACACCATTATTGTAAATATTTTGCAAAGGAAATCAAAGTAAAAATTATGGAGTAGGAAAATAAAAGCTTGAGAGAGAGATTATTCTTAGGTTTATGTGAATTGAGAGAAAGAATTTGTCTCTCTTTCTCTCTACTATTTTGTAATATACGTTTTCTTTCTCGTGTGTTTTTAGGTTTTTTTCTTTTTTTTTTTGTAACTTTTGAATGAGAAAAAATGTACAAATTGAAGCTGCAAATTCAATATCAATGATAAAGAAAATTTTCCATTTGTTCTCTCTTGGGTTTATCTTCTTTATTATGCTTTGACTTTTATGGTTTATGTGACTTGCTCGTTATACAAAATAGATGAAAGGGACTCGATATATATTGATTCAGATTTATCATCTTATTTATATATTTAAGTTGTAAGAAAAATTGAATGTGAACTCTCAACTTTTATTAATTCGAGTTATAATTTATTTGTTTTATTTTTTTAGTTTAACTAAATCTTAGTGTGAAAGGGTTTTGTACTTGTAATCTGCTCATTTTGGCACTTCTTTGTTATTTTATAGGAATGATTGAGATTTTTCATTACAAACAAAATGGTTAAGGTATGTCTTGAACGTTGAATGCACTGCGATTAGTAGTTGGGGATCTCACTGCCCAGTCAGCGAGTGAGGGTGGGGGGCAATGCTCCTTTGCAAAAATGCATTCCGCAATGCATAATGGATCTGCATTCGCTTAGCGTATCCCGCGTGCAAACGCATCTCGCATTGCTGCAATATGTTTCGCATGTGTTTATGCATCCGCATTTTGTTGCGCAATTTTTTTTACGATTACGCATTCTGTAATATGGTTTAATGAGAATGCATATATAAACTTAATTAAATTTTAGCCGTATTATGACATTCATTCTGTAATTCTGTAATTCGTCCCTTTCAGTACAATTGTTCTCCCTCTCTGTCTGTGAACTAGTTAATACAACGTTAGTGAACCACGTAATTCTGTGTGTTGTTTCTTCTTCTCTCGCATTTTTTTTTTAATCTTCGATTGGGTTGTTGGTTGCCGTTTTCATAACAAAAATCAACTAGAAATGGAGTTAGGCTTAAACTCATGACCATTTTGTTCGTAAATAGACATTTATTTCACAAGTCCTTTAATTTTTAACTTTTTATAATATTTATTTGATGAATGATTCAACTTTTATATATATTCTTTCTGTATGACTAAAAGGATGATAAATCTAATTAAAAAAAAAAAAAAAAAAAATTTACCCTTGGCAACCACATTCTTTTTCTTATATTATATTTGCAGCATAATTTTTAAAATAATTCATCTATAGCATATGATTTCTATCAGTGATAGAATGAGTCTATCACTGATTGAATTCTATCTATGATAGAACTCAATTTGAATTTTCTACTACAAATGAATAAGTTTTGATTTTGTGCTATAGATAGAAATATTTTATCTTTTTTTATTATACATGCAAAATCCCTTAAAAAAAAGTATGATATTGTTGATTGGGTGGATATCTTGCCTCACAATATTAGTATAGAACACATGATATAAAAAGAGTGGATTACATGTTTGTTTGGTTAATTGGTTATAATCCAATTTGATTCAATTATAGATCTTAAAAAATGAGTATTTCACTTTTGATTTAAATGAAAGGGAATTTTTTAGAACATTTATAAAGGAAGGATTGAAATTTATAGGTTTTATTTTGTAAGAAAATAAATTTACAAGTACTTAAAAATGAATATCTAGAGGGTTTGAGCTCATAAAATGCAAATGTGGAAAATGAACTGAGTAGTCATTTTTCTTGTTAGATAGAATACATAATAATAATAATAATAATAATAATCATAAAAGGAATTTAAATTATTTTAATAATCTTTAAAAAGCAGCTATATTATTTTCAACCTTTCGTAAATATTTTTAAATAATTGTTGAAGTAGAAATTTCTTAAAATGTAAGATATACAATTACTTGCCAGATACCTGATCGGGAGGCTGGCGTGATTAAAATTACTTGTTTGTATTAAAGAATAACATTAAGATAAGTTGACTTTTTTCCCATATTCTAACATTTTTTTCTTTTGGTAGTTTGCTTATTTTTAAAAGTTCATTGGTAATATTGTAATTTTAGAACGACACAGGGGTTTAATTAAATTTATTAGATGAATAAATAAAAAATTTATTAGAACTATTGTAAGTTAATCTAATGACCCAGAAAATTTTGAAAGATAAAAAATGTTATGAATTTAAATATAAATTCGCTTATCTAATAATAATAATAATAATTAGTTCCGGTTGATATTTTTAACAACCAAATATTATTAGATTTAAAATATGATCCATTTTACTTGCAAAGTAACTTTATATGAAATGATCATACATAATCACCAATTATTAATGTATTTGTCCATTAATTTTTTTTTAAAAGTCTTTATGTATGTGTAAGAGATAAGTTTTCATTAAAGATTATAAATTTAAATCATTATTTTTAAATATTTTGTAATTGAAGTTTTTTATATGTAAAAAATATATGAATATATTTGAGGTTATACAAATTTTTAATTTAGTCATTTTTAAATTTATCATTATATTTAATTGAAATTGTGACCAAAATTTCACATTGACTAAACAAATAATATATAAAATCATTTAGATAAAATTAAACATAATCAGTAAACATAATCAGTCAATCTTATATTTCAATCGAACAATATTGTATCCCTATGAAAAAGAAAAAAAAAAAAAAACAATAATTTGTAAAAAAAAACTTCTAATTTTAAATTTCCCATCATATGAGAAATTTTAAGAGGTTTTTGTATGAGATTTTGGATGAAAAATTATTTTGAATAGTTAAAAATTGAGAGTTGTAACAAAAAAACTCGTCTGCTTTTTTTGTAGCAGAGTTAAAGATAACTACTTATTTGGATATGCATTTAAAATGAGTAGTTATTTTGAGTAATTAAAAAAAATAAAAAATAAAAATAAATGGTTAAAATGAGTTATTTTAAAAAGTTAGAATGAATTATTAAAAATAAATGATTAGTATTGATAGGTTATTTTGAATAGTTATAAATGAATGATTAAAAATAAGCACTTATTTTGAATACTCACAAAAATTTATTTTAATATAATTTTTTTTAGAAGTAATTAATAAATATTAATTTTAAATCTACCCCTTAATGATTATTAAAAAAAGTTTTTTTTTTTTGACTAAAAAAAAGTACTTTTTTTTTAGAATAGTTTTTTTTCCCTTTTCTTTTTAGGATAAAAAATTAAATATGTTTGGTCGAAAGCACATTATTCTTGGAGTTATCCATATACCACATCAGCTTTTGCGCTCCGTTTATTGCATACGTGGACGCTCCTTATGCCACTTTTTCGGTGTTGAAGGACAAAAATTAAAACAATTTTTTCTTTCTTTTCTTTCATTATTATTATTTTACTTCATTTTTAATATTATCCTTGTAAGGAAAGATCTCCAAATTTCAATGAGATAGAACTTTTAAATGTATGTATTAGATAATATATGATTCCTCCAAATCACCTCGTGAAGTTTTGATACTATAAATTTTCACTTCAAAATCAATCGATACGAAGAAAGTAACTTATAAATGTATTAAATATTCCTCACCTTTCTAATATGAGACAAACACTACAAAGTTCCAACACAATAAATTCTTCATTCTTATTCTTAAAAAAAACCACTGCCTCGTTTATCATTACTAATACTATTATTTTTTAATGACATACATTTATATGTTTGAATGACTTTTGATTGTGTTATGTTAGTGTCCATATGCTGCTTCAGTTTTTGGGCTTATTGTTGCTGTCACTTTGCTTGCAAGAGGTACGTACTGTTGATAGTTTGTGTTAGAGATTTGGTTGATTCTATCCAACGAAAATCTAGGTTTGTTTTGTACTGTGCTATGGTCTTTGTGGAATAGTCAGAATAAGCGTCGGTTGGGTGGGCGTCTGCACTCGACTGTTGATAGATCGGCCTGAATTGTGGTTCACTTGCAGGAATTTCAAGATGTTTCAAAATTTAGGGCGCTACCTGTAGCAGCTCGAGTTATAAGGCAGGTACTACTGTGTTTCATGTGTTTCATGAGGTGGTTGGACTTTTCTTAGTGTTTGTTGATGCGACGTGTCATCAAACAAAGTTCAAGAAGGGCCTTAGCGCAATCATTTGAAATTTGAATGGTGGTCGTTAAGAGTGTTTTTGTGGATTGTTGGCTTGATGCATCTACCATTGAGGCTACAGAGATGTTGATGGGTTAACACTTGGTAGCAGAATATGGAATATGAAACTTCGTACAATTTCTGTTGTACAAGTTCTGGTTAAGGCGATTGGGTGTAGAGGGTTGCTGAATTCTCCCATTAGTGTTCTAGTACATGAGGTTAGTGCTCCTATGAGCTCCCTTTAATGCCAAAATTGTTTGTTTAGGCCTCGTGAATAGAACCGAGTTGCTCATGCTATTACTCGGTAGGTTATTGTTAATTTTTCTCTTGATCTTTGGGTCAACAAATCTCTTAGCTTGTTGTGAGAGGTGTTACACCAAGATTTCTTGTATTGTAGTCCAATGAACAATCTTTTTTCTTAATATCAACAAAATTTACGAGTTCTAAGAGAGCTTAAAAATCTTCGTAAATAGGTTTTTATAAACATTGATACATTAGATTTCATCAAAATCGAAGGGAAGGAGTTGGACACAAAATCGTATCTGCTATATTTTAAAAAATAGTTTTTATTAAAGATTGTGAGAGTTTGAAGTTAAAAGAAAACTTACTTCTTAATTTGATCATGGGACCAAAGTCTATAATCATTAAGTTGTGGAGTTATAATATATTTTAGGTGATCTTAATCACTTTTTTCTAAAAAAAAAAAGACATAATTATGAAAGGTTTATGTATATCTTTGTCCATTATTAGCGATAATTAAGTTTATAGATTTTCTGATTTCAAAAAACAAAAAAAGTTTATTGATTTTCATAATAACAATACTGACCATTTTCTTAGTTCCTTATATAACAATTTTTTATTTTTATTTTTAAATTCAATAATAGAGAGAAGATTTTAAACATATAAACTCTTTAGTTATGGATTCTATGATGTCATTCGACTAGGGTCATTTTGGCTAAATTTTTCTTCGAAATTATAGGCAAAGGATTTATAATTTATAGTAAATCATTTATTTATTTTGTTAGAGATTAAAATAAACATAAATAATTCATTTTAATACTCTCAAATTAATGACGTTATTTCAGTACAAATAGATACGAGTTAATAATAAAATTGTAAGCTAATTAAAAGAAATTAGGATAATATTTAATAGTTAAATTCTGTATTTAGTTTTTTTATATAAATATTTCATCTTCAATTTTAAAATTAGTTCTAGATACATGTCTTTTTGGATGATAAATGCATAATTATTAGTTATTTGATTTTTTTTGTTGAGGTTACAACTATAGGGATGGGAGATTCGAACCAATAACTTATTGATCATGATTATTACTTATTTGAATATCAATATAACATAGCAATTACACACATATATGATATATTTATTAACTTTTATTATTAATTTGGTTTAATTATATATTTGTTTGAAGTTTATGAGCTTATTTACTTATTATTATTATTATTATTATTATTATTATTATTATTATTATGATTATTTTATAGGAAATCTTTACTTATTTCATTTTTTAGTTCACACTTATTCAAATCTATAACTTTTTAAACATAAGGAGATTTATATTAATTGAATTATTGATGAAGTTACTTACTTAATCTTATTCTTGTACTATGTTCAAACATAATTTTGCATAATAAATTATTTGAGAATATTATGTTATTCTTTGTCAAAATTAATTGATGGATTTTAAATGAATGGATTATAAGACTAAAGTTTATGGTAAAATTTGATACAATTTTTAGAATCAAAAGTCAAAAAAAGTAGAGCTTCAATAATATCTTTTATAACTTTGCAGTTAAAAGATTATATGATCGAATCTTTCTTTGTTATGGAATGAAAAAAAAAAAAAAAAAACTTTTAAATTGAAAGCTAAATTTAGTTTTCGACTTTGAAGGTATGGCAAAAGGCACAGCCCATGGGCCTGATGGGCCGACAGCAGAAAAATATGGTGGCATATCTGAACATGTCAACTTCACAGATAAGGAAGTCAAAAAGTTCCGACCAAAGTCCCACTTTAATGCGACGGATGTCCAAAAATTACCATAAAAATAAGAGAAAAAGGCAGGAATAAAATAAATCACATTCCCCGCTCTACGTCGTCGTTTTTCAAGAACCACCAATCAAATACCCGATCATTAAATCTTACAATGAGCTTTCACGTAGACTAACAAAACCACAGCATTTAAACCCCGAAACAACAAATTTCCATCACGTGAGAAGCACGCTTTCTCCCATTGGGCCGAAACCCCGCGTGCAAATCACGTGCCCAAACCCCGCGTGGAATCTTAAGACCCGGCTCTTTATTCCGAAACTTTCACTGCTTTTTTCACCCTTTGCTTCCACTACTTAGAAAAGATTGGCAACACTTTCCTGAAGCTCTTTGGGTTTTTGATTTGTGAGAGAAATGGAAGGCAAAGGGTCGACTCTGGTTCATCTTCTTGTTGTGGTTTTGTGTTTAGTGGCTTTTGGGTTCTCCATTGCAGCTGAGAGACGAAGAAGTGTGGTATGAGCCAACCCCTTTTTTTTCTTTTTTTGAAATTTTGATTTTACTGTTTGGATTATTAGTGCTTTTATGAATGTGGGGTTTTCTGACCTGGAAATGTTTGATTCCTGGAATTGGGTTGGGATTTGTTTTTGGATCTGAACTTGTTTTTGGACTGTTCTTCATAGGAGATTTCTGTTCAAGTGTTTATTGATGCATCTTCTTCTGTGTATACTGCATTTTGTTTCTGTTTTCTAATGGAGAGATGGGATATTCGTTGTTCATCTTGTGATGCTTTGTTTTTCATTTCCCTAACTCCCAAACAGATAAACACACTTCAGTGATTGATTGCTAGTTTGTGAAATGTTGGAAGGGGTAGAAGTTTGGGGATGGGTTTTTCGTGTATTAACTTTTAGAGTGAGTGAAAGGATGTGTTTAGGAGGAGCACAAAGTATTTGAAAAGTAGGTTTGATTGGCTAAATAACATGCTATTATTGTTTTGAATGTCACACCAAACCTAACCTTCCTTTGGGCCTTTGATAAACAGCAGTTGGTGGAAATGTTCTGCAGCATCATTGCCCTTATGTCTTTGTTTCCCTTCTTTTATACCTATCAGACTTTTCTCCTATTGTTTGTAATCCATCCAATTGTTCAGGGAAGGAAAAGAAATAGATTGATTGACATTTTATTGCTATTTTATGCTTGAGTGTGTTCACATCAGGTAATATTTGGGTTTGGTTGGGCCAATGGATTCTTCTTGTAATACACTTTAGTTGTATTCTCATATCTGTAGGATATTTAGCTTTACAGCCAGTGTTGATAATTTTATTTGATCTGTAAAGTTAAAGCATGGGAATTCAAAACCCCACGGAACTCTTAAAGAATTCAAAACAGCATGATAATATCTCGGTTGTTTACTGACTTTTTAGATTATCATTAGTCAGATGGAATACTATTAGCTGTATATAAGTTTACTGATCCATGAAATCTATAATTTTACACGAACGTGTTAACTGTGAAGTCTACTCCTTGCAGATACCTGTGTCATAATTAGTCTTTGCGTGCGTTTATTGATCATTTATTGCAAATGTTCTTATTTACTTAACATACCAACACAAATTTACCACCTTTTTTGTATATGGTGAAGTAATTAACAAGAAGTATATGGGTAGCATATTCAATGTGTATAATAATGAGGGTGTGTATACTTTAACAGGGGACTCTGTTTGAAGATAAAGAAAGGAATGCGACCTACTGTGTCTACGACTCAGATGTTGCAACAGGCTATGGTGTAGGGGGTTTCTTATTTCTTCTTTCTGGTGAATCATTGTTGATGACTGTCACAAAGTGCATGTGTTTTGGTAGACCCTTAACCCCGGGAGGAAATCGAGCATGGACTATTATATACTTTTTATCTTCATGGTGAGAATTTTTCTGAAAATGAACCTCTTAACAAAGATTTCTTTTTATTTTTTCCCTTTCCAAAAGAATTAACAATGATGTGCTTTTATTTTGTGAAATATGCTCTGTTATGTTTGTAACTCCTGTTCTTACCAAGATACAGGTAAATAAATCTAGCTGATTCAAGCTTATGAAAATTATATTGCATGTCTTATCAAAGAAAGAAAAACTCATGTTTTATGCTACCTATAAACGTTTGCGAATTATAGATCCATATAAACTCAGACTTGGTTAGACAATAAGCCAAACATGCTTGTTTTTTTCTAAAGAGTAAAATTTTCTTGAGAGCTCTGCATCATCTATACTTGGAAATGTAAAATTAGGAGAAAAAAGTTCCATCTTCTAACAGATTAAATCCTTTTTCATAAATCGTCAGCGCAACCTTTTTAGTAGCAGAAGCATGTCTAATAGCTGGTGCAACTAAAAATGCATATCATACGAAGTATCGAGGGATGATATATGCTCAGAACTTACCTTGTGAAACATTGAGGAAAGGAGTGTTCATTGCTGGGGCAGTGTTCGTGGTTGCAACCATGATTCTTAATGTGTATTATTACATGTACTTCACCAAGGCGACGTCTTCTCAAGCATCTCACAAAGCAAATCGTTCTAGCTCAACGGTCGGGATGACTGGGTATGCTTAAATTCAATTCAAGTGTTACAGGCTGCTTAAAGCTTCCATCTTGGCCTATTGGTGGTAAGTGTCATGCTTATGGTTATTGTTCATTGTGATATAAAGTTGCATAGTCACTTCTTGTAGTTGAGATGTATAAACAAGTCATGTAAGATCAGAAAATGTTTGGCTCAAAATTTTTTAAGCAATTTTCAAGTGGCTTTGACTGTTGGGTTCTGTCTCATCTGTAGTTGAAACTGAAAATTTCAGAAGTATATTGGTTTATATATATTGTGATTTTGCAGTTGACCTATAAATGTTACTCTGTTTACTCATATTCTATTTGAAATGTTTTCATTGTTAATTGGTGTATTTATTTCAGATGGTAGTGAAATAATATTCTTCTAAAATAAGTTGGAGTAGGAGATTATGAAGTTGTAAGCAAATAACTTCATTTTCAGTTATCCAAGTCAACCTTCAAGGATTCTAGGAAATCTGAGTATGTTCATGATTTGTTATTAATGCATATGGGGTGCTGGAATGGAATGGGATTGAGCTTGTCTATTTCTTTATCATTATTATTGATTTTATTTTTTCTTTATAAGACAATTTTATTTACAGAAACTGACCTAATATATGAAATTATGGGCAACTGTTACTTCATAATATTATATGAATTTCAAGGTACTTGAAAGATCGTCGAACAAAAACATCGCAAGTTTCAAAATTAAACATCAAGTCATTGATTGTTCTATTTTATTATTTGAATTCAACGATGTTTATGTAACTTCTTAATTATTAAGTTATATATTATGTCACTGAAGCAATACTCTTGTTGGCGACATTGGTTAATATTAACATACTAATGTAATATAAGTTTTGATACCTAAAAAACACGAGTAAACACAGGAAATAGGAAAATGTAATTTCAATACTCTAGTAACACCTCCATGCAATATTCATAGTTAAGTTAGGAGTTGAATCCAATGAATGGATGTAACATGATACTATTTGTGTAATGGCCCTCATTTCTGTAGTGAGCCTCATTCTCTATTCTATTTCAATCCATTCATTCTGATGCAATCTTTCCATTTTGATTGATGCTCACTTTGAACACATTGTTCATCACATCTGACGTGTTTTCCCTAAGAAAACCTTCCTCCCAGTTGATCTACATTCGCTACGGCTGGCTGGTTGGGTCGCATCGTGGGTGCGCGTTTTTCTTCCCCCATGGAAACATCAGTGGGAAGGTCTCGACTTGGTGCCTCATAACCCATGTCAAAGTTGGGGGTAGTCGTCATTGAGGTTGATTATCCCCCTCGAAACTCAATTCTTATGGTACTCGAGCAGTATCATTTGTGGTTAGTGTTAGATTTTTGTCAAAATATTATAAGAAGATTGTCCCATATTGAAAATGTTCAAGAGAGAAGGTATGTGCAAGGAAATGATGTGCTCTAAGCACTATAAAAGGAGTGTGTGATTTTAGTTTGAGAACATCCTAGTTAGGCACACTTTAAACTTGGTATACTAACTCTAGTTAAATTCTTTTTATGTTTTATTGTGGAGAGTGGATCAAAGAGTGTGAGTAGTATAAGTTTTGAAGAGAGTATTAATATAACGGTGGGAAGAGAGAATTTTTTGTGATTCTAGCAATTTTTCACGTAGTAGAATTTTTTTCTGTCTGTGATTTTTCTCCAATTGTAGAGTTTTTTACGTAAATTCTTGTATTCTCTTTTGTTGTTTTTTCTTTTAATTTTTCAATTATTTTTTGGTTTAATCTTGGAGTAATTAGGAAAGATTTTTCCCAACCGTTTAGATTCTTTTGTAGATGACAAGGTGATCATAGTATGGAAAGTACTTATTTCATAGCATTTTAAGATTTTTGGTGCGACATTTAAATTTTTGTACGAATAAACCGAATAAAATTGGTATTTTCCTAAGGGATCACATCAGAATAGGAAAGACTAAAATGAAAAAATACTATTTCTCAAAAAAAAAAAAAAAAAAAAACTATATAGTTGAAAGATTAAACTAAAATAACGTATAAAAGGTTGAAATCGATCCCAAGTTTGATTTTATTGGCAAAAAGCTTTGAGTTGAGAATAAAGTTTGATTTTTTATTATTATTTTTAATTTATTATTAAACTAATCTCAGGAGAGTTGAGAATAATGTTAATTGACTAACAACCTTGGCTTGAGTAAAAACAATAGAAGCGTGTTATTAGGTGAATCACACATCATGTATTAGCCCATTTGATGAGTTAATGTTTAACTTGGGTTAATTAAGAGTTAGTTTTAACTAATCATGAGAGATGTGTAGAAGCTAGTATATAAGCTTCATTTGGGGGTTTCTT
>JBBMKA010000030.1:734818-749390 GCA_037833695.1 Sechiopsis laciniata
GGGTCCACACAACCCCGGCAAGGAATCCTTACCTGGAAAACAAGCAGACAATGCTAACAGAAATACAAGGTGCTCCTTGAGCTGCAGTCAATAACCCTAACAAAATAATAAACAAGAAAAGCTAATTAAAATTACACGCGGACAGTTGCTCGAACTAAACTACCCACAAGCTCGGGAGAGAGACTTACCCTAACTGAAACCCAAAGGCTCGGCGGCAAATCCCTCGACAGGTTGGCTCTCGGCAGGCGTGCGGTTGGTGAGCTGGGCGTGCGAGCGTTGGGCTGGGCTGCTATCCTTGGTTGGGGTGAACGTGCGGCAGAGCTGCTACTGTGGCGAAGAGCAAGCGAAGGGATGCACAGGGGCTGTGTGCTGGGGCGAGGGCGTGAGGACGATCGCGGCAGGGTGGGCAGAAGCTGGGGTGTCGCTCCTGATGCGCGGGCTTGCGAGTGCTGGGCGTGCGATCGGCGGAGGAGCTGCTGTAGCGCTGGCTTGCGAGCGCTGGGCGTGCGAAGCGAACGCGCGCGAGGCGAAGGGCTGCGCTGGGCGAGCTGGCGGACGTCTGGGGACGCTCGCGATCGACTGGATGCGGAGCTGGGCGAACGCGCGGCAGATCACTATTTGGATGTGCGCGAAGACAAGCCTGGCTGGAGAACTCGGCAGGCGAACGTGCGCGCGGGTGGACGAGCTGGCGAGCGATGGGATGCTACCTGCTGCTCGGCGAATGAAGGGTCTCGGCTGGGGGCTGCTCGGTGTCAAAGGCTTGGCGAAGAGGTGATCTCGGCTAGGTTTTCTTGGAGAGCAAAGAGAGAGCTTGGAGAAGAATGGATTCGGCAAAGAGAGAAAATGAGGAAGAAAAGAGTTTGCGGCTGTTTTAATCTAGGGCTCGGCAAAGACAAGGGAGGAAGGGGATTGCGACACGTGTCCCTACTGGATCCTGGGTTCGAGTTTTGGCACGTGCATCTTTTCCCCTAATTTCCAAATAAATCAACTGAAGCTCCAAACCTCCCAAAAAGACCAAGCTAGCTCCGGAAACCTGGAGAACCGGAATGAAAATCTGGGCCGTTACATTATGTACTTTTAATTTTATTTTATTTTGATTCTTTTACTTTTAAATATCAAATTTTAATCTTTATAACAATAATATAGCTAAAATTTAGTATTTGTTATTAATTTATTACTATATTTCATTTACAAATTTATTCTTATTAATTTTTCATAATTTTACAAATATGTTTACATGAAATTTTTTATTAAAAAAAATGAGGTTTTTTATGAATTAAAATTATTATTAATTGATATTTTTTTTTATGAAATAATAATTTCAAAATCAAATTCTAAATTGGATTACAACTAAGTTAACACGCTATTGACTTTTCAATAGAGTTAAAATTGTTTTTAAAAATAAATATTTTAATATTAATAATAGCCGAGATTAAAAGATAAGTTTGATAAAATTTAATGTGGGATTTGATAAAAGAGTTTAAAATATATATATATATATATAAAAATTTAAAGAGTTGTTCAAGAGTTGTTCAAGAGGAATTAAGAGTAGATGTTTTTTACAAAAAAAAACAAAGAAAAAAAATATGTCCAAAAAATAAACATACCCAAAGAGACCGGTAAACAGAGGAGATCCATATAGATTATAGAGAAATCTTGGAAAGTTTTCAAAAGGTATATCATATGTCAATGTTATGATCAACCATCAAATACCGATTGGACACGTTAGGACAACGTAAAATCTTTATTTTCCTATAATTTTTTTTGAGGTCACCACAACAATTTTGCACAGTTACATATATGAAAAAAAGTTGTAGATCGAATCTTTATCTAATAATTTTTAGGAGAATTGAAGATTATCGAATTCACATGCGATTGCCATTAAAAGTCATTGATTATTAAGAGACAATAATATTATGACTAATTCATTTGAGTAACTTTTTTTAATCGAAGCTCATGTTTGGTCAAACAAATGTAAACAAAGAAAAAAAGGAAAAAAAGTAAAAGAAAAAAAAAAAAAAAAAAAGTTTAGTTGTCACCGTTACCTTTTGGGTATGGGCCTGGATTGTGTAGGCCCATTCACTGACAAAGTTATGATAAGCCCATGAAAGGAATGTGGCCCACCCATAAGCCCAATACTCTTGTACTGTTTTAAATTGGGAGCCCACCGACAGCTTTTCAGAGAGAGAGAGAGAGAGTTCCCAATTTCTGCCCTGCATAGATTAGCTTCTTTTTTTAAAAAAAAAAAAAATTGATGATTGTTCGAGATAATTTGCTCGCACCTCGATTAATGTTACGAGACATAACCTTTCTGTTGCTTAATATCCTATTTGGTTGGTAGATACTTCAAATTTGAGTAGGCCTAGTAACATCAGTAACAAATGTTTAGTGGGGTAAAGATTAAGTAAATGATAACGACCTAAAAGTCGACTAAATTGTCGTTTACTTAAGAAGATTGGCTAGAGTGTGACTAAAGTTTGGCATAATAATGAATGATAAATTTGTGTGAAGTTTGCTTATAAATTCAAAAGAAAAATTACACAAGATTAGAATTACATGAGCAAGCTAGATTGATTGTCTTGACTCCTACTAGCGTGACACATCAAATCTATCTCCATCAAACTTGAGCCATTCTAATCTTGTAGGGAAGAGTTTAATACAATATAAAATTAAATCATTTAATTCTAATCAAATATATATTTTTAGTACAAATTGGAGGAAGAGCACCAAATAAATCATATATAGAAAACACAACTGCTGTCAAATATTATGAGAGCCAAATATCGATTTATGGATTCGAATTCGTGACCGTAAAGTTAAAATGAATTAACATCAAACAAGATAACATTTCTAAGCCATTCAATCTTATCAAATATTTTATAATTGCTCTATAAAACATCTCATCACCACATCAATTATATAATTATAAACGAAAACATCTACAATAAAAAAATTTTATAAAAAAAAATAATTCATTCTCATTTGATACTCAAGGAAAAAAGCAACAAAATGACGATGATTGTCGTTTAAAAGTAATAAGATCTTATCAAGAAATCATAACAATTTTAAACAAGATTTTGATTGATTAAAACAAACTACTATTTTATTCATGGTAGTAAGTAATACTATATCTCTTCCCATCCTATGTTATATAATTTGAATGTAAAAAGGAAAAATAATATAAATAAATGAAAAATTGGATGAGATAATTTTGTCATTACATATAAATGTTGGCAAATGAATAGAACTTGCCAATAAAATGAGTTGAGACCTTCCAACTAAGATTGAACAAATCCAAACTTAGTTATCCTTTCATATTTATTTTTTTGACCAAAGACCCTCAATTAGAAAGGTTCTAAGAGTTCAATGAACCGAAAAAATTCCGTCCATTTCATTCATGTCGTACGATTTGGATTAGGTCATAAATTTATTTGAGATTGATTAGGTTTAATTATAATTTTCTAATTGATTTGATTATTTGATTATTTTAAAAATAGCTTTGTTTAAACAAACGTGAGACTATTTATAGGAGAAGTGAACATAGTCTCACATCAACTTGGAAGAACAAATATTCATAGTATATAATGAAGGGGTAGTTCCTTTATGTGAAATCAATAATATCAAACAATTTCATATAATTGAATAAACATAAAGGCAGTAGTTGATTAAAAAAACTAAATGCTAGCAAAATGATTGGTGGCGTGTTGATTTTATTGTTTGGTATTGATCTAGTTTAATATCATTGTCACATGTTCGATCCTGAAAATCGATATTTGATTCTCATTTAATTAAGAGTAAAAATATCTTCTATGTATGTTTGTGATCCCCCTCTTCCAATCTATACATTGTTTTAATAATATTCACGACCTTTAAAAAGAGTTTCAGGAAAACTTTATAACTATAATTCTTTCTCTACAAATTCTTCAATCATGAAAAATCAATTTGAAGTCTTGCCTATAAGTGCCATGTTCAACAATATCATGCAAAAAAAAGTTCAAATCAAAATCAAGCTCATGGGAAATTTATTTATATTAAGAACATGATAACCATTGAGCTAAGCTCATTTTAGTGTTTTGTTGAAGTGATCAATGGTATGAATATGTACCAACATTGAACAAGTTATTAACTATATTTCTTAGAAAATTGTTAATCTGTATTAATTTTAAACTATGAATAGAGAGATGTATAGATATGGGAATTTAACATTTTTAAATGTTTTGTTTTCTTGAGTTGAGTAAACAAATTGGTTACTGATTGGGTCTCAAATGGACCTACAAATTTTCCTTGGCCCTTTCTCTCTCAACATGTTTGGAAATTCAATAATTCAATGTTAAGAAAGCAAGTTGGGAGGTTCCATTCCCATTCACATGACCAACTAATGACTTCTTTCATCTGTCATTAATGCAAAGGACAATCAGACAAAAACAAAACTCCTCTGAACTTGTGTTTTAATGTCATTCATCAATAAACCATATCAGCATCACATCATTGTCTCCGCTAAAAAAAAAAACTTACTAGTTGTAATGCTCGGGTTTAGGAAGAGTATATAAATGAACAGTGACAACATTCAAATGAGAGAAATCTTAAAGATATGTAAGTCATACACAAGAATTGATGGTTACCGTTTATACCAACAAGATACATCTTTTTATTTAGACAATTCTAGTAATAAAAATTAGGCGTGCTTAGTTTGAGTAACATCTTGGATCAGTGATCGTCTATGAGGACACGACAACAACCATTTATCATACACATGCTGCACACTTTTGCTTTTGTTACTTGCATTACATGTGCTCCAAATCATATGAATCTTTTGAATGAAGTTAAGCCATAATGGAAAATGATGAACAGAACATCATTCATAAAGATAAGAGAGATTTGACAGATTTCATGATATAAAAAAGAAAAGCTAGTGGACTCACCAGTTACAAACTCAACTGGAGGGTCTGTATAGGGGATTGCCATCTCACACCTTGTCTTAAAACAATCACCAATACATAGACAAGGCAAAGAAAAAAAAAATAAGAAGAAAAATTTAGGGATTGCCAATCTCTTTACACACAAACATATTTATGTTCTTTTTTCTCTCAGACTAAATGCCTGTTGTTTTTGTTTAAAATTTGAATGATCTGATCTCTCAATGCTTGTGAGGAGGACACTGGTAGCACTTTGTGAATAGCCCAAAAGTGTTAATTTGATGAATGAAATTGAGCATGCTTGCCCACCCTCCAAATCCAAATCCCACAATCAAAACCCATCCAACCACAAATATGTTCACACAGTATAGCCCTGCCCAGCCTCCCAACAATGATGGAGCTCTCTCAACTGCATTCTGTATGGTTCAACAGACAAGAAAAGGGTTAAAAAGCTGAGGGAAACTGAATTGTGAATCAAAAGATAAAAGTTGGGGGCAAAAATTGTCAACCTCTCTAGCTGATGGAGAAGCAAAAGTGACCATGTGAGCTAAAGCGGGGATTATGTAGACGGTGAAGCTGACGAGAAGAGATCCAACCGCTGAGTTGATCGGTCCGAAGAATGGGAAAACGATCGCCAGAAACCATATCGGTATCACGACGGGTAGTCTAACGAGAGCTCTCTTGATCAAGCTCTTGGTCTTATGTACTCTTATGAATTTCTCCCAGACAAAGTAGAGAGGTGTGCAGGCAAACCCAAAAGTTATGAACTGTGTAATATCAACCACCACTCCAAAGTGTTACATTACAAAAGACATATAGATAATGGCAATCTCAATGAATCTTATTCAAATTTTTCAATTAGAATAATGTTACCTGATGGATGAGCATGAGGATGACAGCAGTGTCTCTAAAGCCAGTCCTAGGAAGCAAAGCAAGAGCATTGGAATGGGTCAAAAGGTCATCCCCAAATGCCCAATAAACAGCAGAAGCTGATGGCAAAGTCAGTGTAAGCACATAGATTGTTGCCATCAAGTAAATAAGCTTGAATTTTTGTGGCTTCCACATGGCATGCATAATCTCCCTACATCATCAAGTCAAAAATTGAAGATAAAATTGGCACAAATAAGCATAGATTTTTCTGTTTTTAACCCTTAAGATTATTCTTTGAATTCTTACACTGTTACAGCATGTCCGCCAAAGGTGTAAAGAATGTTGGTTGCCCCAGTAAAGTACAGAACCATTTTAGTAGGCCCTGAGTGCTTCACTCCCTCAGCCTTCATGAAAAAAAAAAAAAAAAACCAGAATTTCATTTAAACTTTCTTCATCTTCTTTCTATTTCCATAAAACCAAATTCGAGTAAAACCCAGTTCTAATGTTTTAAATTTAGATGTTTTTTTTCCTTTACTGCTCAACTATTTGGGTAGGCTATGAATTCAATCGTTGATAGTCATCTACATGGAAATTAATTTACTACGGGTTTCCTTGACATTCCATAAATCATGTTAAATCAACCATCAACTCATGGGTTGAGATAAGTGCTCCTCACTCGTGGGTTCTAAAATTTTCAGCATACCATCAAGTGAAAATCAAAATTAATTAAGGATGAAACAACTCGTTGGCGATTTGAACACATGTGATACCTTGTTGAATGATAAATCATCAATCAACCAAGAAAAAGCTTAATCTCGTAGATTGAAGTAAATTTAATTATATCAACCAACAACATACAAATGATGTTGAGTGAGACAGTTTATCTCGTACATAAGTTGGGTCAGACAATCACGAATGTAAAAAAAAAACCGACAAAAAACATCTTATGTACTAATAAACAATTTTAAGATGTGTTTGGATTGTTTTAGAAGCAAGCTGGCAGAACAGAATTTGGAATTGTAAAACATGAAACAACTACTACTTATATTAATGAAACGAGTAATGGAATTTGAGGACATTAATGATTTTTTTTTTAGTTTATTGTACCTGTCCGTGTACAAGGGAAGCAATGGCCATATACCAAGCAGTGTAGGTGGTCATCATGAGGCCAAGGAACGACCAAATTCTGTAATTGTGGAAAGAGGGAATGAAGACAGTGGTAGCACAGCAAGCACCAAAGATATAAGTCCAAGTCCTCTTGTCCAAACTGTCGTTTATGTAATAGATGTTACTGCAAAAACCAAACCCCCATCAAAATCATAAGAAAATGGCAGAGAATTATTGAACCTCAAATGCAAATTCAGGGTAATTTGTTAAACTACCTCGCACAAGCTATCAACTGAATCACAGATCCAAAAAGGAGAAAGGTGCAGTTGAAAAATAAGCCCGCATTTCTCCAGTGTTTTCCCAGCAACCCATCAAGAACTTCAAACCACTGCATATAACAAAATTTAGGCCTTTTGGGGTAGACGCGTACAAAAAAACCAACAACTCAAACAACTCCATCTAAACCTTACTAATTTGAGTTATAATTTTATTTGGATTTAATTTAGTTATAATTTTATAACTTTCTTTGACTCCAGTCGGTTCTCAGGTTAGTCAAAAACTTAGACTAATCTTCTATATGTAAAATTAATTAACCATGTTGGTAGGAGCATGTTCTAATAATATAAGTATCTTGGCTTGAATCTTGCCATTTCCTGATTCCAAAAATATATGAGTTAGTTTGGCTTGCTCTAATACATAGTATTTGACGGGTTATAGAATTGATCAATCCAAAGTTTTAGGCTAATCCAAAAACCATTCTAACCCAACTCAAAACCATGTTGACCTCTTTTGGGATAAGTTTTTTAATTCATCAATGTTTAGGACTCGAACCTGTAATCAAGTCGGCAGTACTACTACTTCCATAAATGAAACAAGAAATTCGGAAGAGAAAGAAATGAGTTTATGGTAATGAAGATTTCAAGAAGTTACCTGAATTACATGGTTTCTAAAATCAACCTTTTCCCTTTCCTTTCTGGTTCTATATTCAACATAAAGAACACTAATAAGATAAGCAGTCCAACTTCCCATCAACCCATAGAAAAGCTGAAACAGAATCCCAGAAAGCATCCCCAGTTGGGAAAATGAATATGGAAGTGTAAGAAGAACTTGAGCAACCTGAAAAAAACACACAAAACCCAAAATCAAGAAAACTATAAAATACTCAAAAAACATAGAAAAAGAAAGATGGGTTTTGCCTGATTAGAAGCACAGCTAAACCATGCATCATAAACAGAACCGCCATGCCAGAACAATGTGGAGAGCTTGCTTTTTGTGGCCTTAGAAGAATCGCCATTTTCTCTTTCCATTTCCACATAGTTGCCTGCAATTACTGTTTCAACTTTTTCAGAAGCCATTTCCGCGCGTTTGGGTCTGGTGGGAAGAAGAAATGGATGGATTTAGATTGTTTAAATAGACAAGAAAATCAGTCTCTCTTTTTTCTTTTTTTTTTTTGCTCTACATTCCACAAATTTCTGCTGCTTTGCTTTATAATTTTTTTTTCTTCTTCTTGAACATCTTTACTTTATAATTCTTGCCCATGTCGTTTGTCACAAACATTTCCATAATCAAAAGTTTTTACAATAGATTAAATTTGAGGAAAATGATTAGTTTGAAAGACCAAGTCAAACTTCTAGTTTGATGTTTTATTTATATCCGTAAGTGTTTGAATCAAGTTACACATCTCGACTATTTTTATAGTATATACTATCTAACTTTACAATAATTAGATATCAAAGACACTCATAAAAAATTAATTTCTACTTAACTGAGCATCTTACATTAAATCTACAAAACCTACTAGGCTACTTACCATAAACATATTCCATTTGTTCTTGATGTGAATTATTATATATTTCATATTAAAAATATCATTTCATTGATATAAAATACTTCAATTATATAAATAGTATATCACTAGTGTAATTCATTTTAAGTTTATTATGTCTCCTAATTATCATTAGTTGATCTAGTTAACAAGAGATTTTTTTTATTTTTAATTTGCAAATATACCAACAGTAAAAAAGTAATCCACTTATTTTCGAGTATATCAATAATATATTCTTTATATATCAATGATATACATAAAATAAATTTTCTTAATGATATTAGTGATTGTTCATACTAATTTATGTGTACCTTACTTGTTTTCATAGAATGTTTTGTCTGATCATATAATATTTGGTTGTCAATGTAACCGTGAGGAAGATGATCACCATGAATTCAACTAATGATATTTTAGTTCTATCTTGACTCTAGCGTGATGCTTAAGATACCAAATAAACATAAAATGAATTACAAAACACAAACTATATCAAATGTATTACTATACTAACATAGCCATTTAAATATATTATTTATGTATTCACGTAGAATGATATTTTCTATTTTGAAAACAAATAACTTTATTTTAGTGCAATAATAATACTTGAAGACTAAGAATTCAAACTTAGGATCTTTAAATCGCTAACATATATATATGAGTTCAAGCTCATTTTTGCATGAAAATTAATAGTTAAAAGTTGATGTTGAGCGTTGAGAGATGAATGCCTAAATTTTGGTGGAGGGTATTATTGAACTGTTCAGTCAATTGAAAGGGAAACATCTTTTATTTGTACTCAAAAAATAAAAATAAAAGGGAAACATCTTTTTGGGGGGTTTTATTTTTTTAATTTAATTTTCTTTTTCTTTCTTCGCACTTTTGGCGAAGGATGAATAAAAAGGAAGTTTTAAAAGAGGTTCTTCACATGTGGGCTTCAAAAGCAGAGTTAATGGGCCAGGCCTAGCATGCAGCACGAGCGGGCTGGCCCGCTAGGCTCATTATTGATCTTTTTCTTCTTTTATTTATTTTTTGGTGATTTTTTTAGAATTATTTTTTGGGTTAAATTATACAAAAATTTCTTTTATTTAATTCAAATACACTCTTTTTTTTTTTTTTTTTAAGTGTAGAGTAATCGTTGACTGTACTATGCTAGAATAACTGTTGAAATATTGAATAAATATTAATGTATTTAGAGTGGTTCTTTCAAACTTAATGGGAAAAATGTTGTAGTTGTTATTATGTCATTCTAATTTTAAAATTATTGTTATATTGATTTTCAGTCAAATCTTCCAACGGATTTTTATACTCTATAGGTAGATTTTAATTTTGAATTTTAATCTACCAATAGTGATGTGGATTTTAATAGCATATAAAATTTTCTTTATTATTCTAATTTACGTTTAATTTAATATATTGTCAATCATAGGTTAAATGTGAGTGGAATGAGTATGTCATAAAATGTAATAACCTATCTTTTTAATAACCATATCGATTATGTCTTAGAAAAAGGATATTCATTAAAAGAGAGAAAATCAAAATAAATATGATGTTGAAGATGGAGATGATGATTGGATTAAGAGTGTGGTTAGTGGTAAATATGATTAGTAACACACGTGTGACAACTGGCTTTGCCATTAAACAAATTTTTACCCGCGGACCCCACTGCCTGTCTTCTTTTATCATTTGGGTTAAATGGGCCTCAATCTTTTCATTTCCTCAATCATGATATTAAGTGCTTCTTAAGAATTTCTCAAAAAAAAAAAAAAAAAAAACTTATTTTTTTAGTTCCAAGTTCCGTCATTCCTTTGCAATTTTTCATTTTCATATAGCGTAGATAGTAGTAGACCACAATTAAATTATTAAAAGTTTTTATTGATATTTGTTTATGCATGACAGCAAGTTAGTTGTAAAAGTTGAATGTTGATGTATTATTAAAGGTGAACTACATTACTTTATGTTTTTTTTTTTTTTTTTTTTTTGAGAAATGTTACTAGGTGTTGTTGATGTAATATTAGCTGGTTCATTAAATTAAGAGGACAATTTGGGTACAGCCAAGGTTGTACCCCAGCCATGAAGTCACACACAAAATCTTTTTTTCTTAAAAAAAAAGGCTAAGATGTGTGGTGTCAGAGGCGCCATATATGTGGACTTCATGGTTGGGGTGCAGCCTTGACTGCACCCAAATTGCCCTCTTAACTTAATAGGTCGGTAGTGTGATTGATTTATCTATCTATTTTCACTCCAAGGTCATGGATTCGATTCCTAGAATCGGTATTTATAATCCCTCTTCTCCCAACTTGTACTAAAAAAAAAAAAAACAGGTTCATTAACTTAATATCCAAATTATATGGTTAATGTAATATTGCATACTTTTGAAAATAAACAATGTTTTCACTTTTGTAGGGGTATGGTTGGTAGGTGTCCTCCTACCCTTATTTATGATTCATATTTGATGATCGGCAAATTACGTGCTAGTGATATTTGTAAATTTAGATTACCTTCATCTTTAATTTGTCGGTTTATTAGCGTTTAATATATTTGACAATTAGATTTACGTAGAAAACTCCAATTTGTTCACAATAATATTCATTTGGGTTGGAAATGCTTATTTGAAAAGATGACCATTATGTTGGCCATGTTAATAGGTAAAAATGAACAATTCATAGGTTGAACAACTGATCGACGAAATTAAATCATTATGAAACATTTATCTTTTTGCTCTAATCATCACATTTTATTTTTTATTTTTTACCTTTTGCTTTTGAAAAAAAGAAAAAGAAAAAGAAAATGAAAATGATAGTAATGTGATTTTCGTTTTTATGAAATGTTGCTGGTTGGGACACGAGTGGCTTTTCGATCCACTAAATGGCCCTCTATTTCTACTGCCTCAAATCTACTTTCAGCTTTATGTTGGGGACTTCCAAGCAATTTGTTTTTAGATTTTTCAAGATATTGAATTCATAATTCAATATTGTTTTGGACCGATTTGCAAAAGAAATCTTTCAATATTGTTTTGGACCGATTTTGGTCCTAGTCCTCCAATCTTTCACTGTACTAAAGAAATATAATTATTTTTAAAATATTATTTTTTAAGTAACAAAAACTTTATAAGCATTTACCATAAATAGGGACAATGAACCATTCATGTTTAGGTCTAACTTTAACAAAGTTTCTATTAATTTCACCTAAATGAAGATGTTATTTAGAATGAGAATGAGGACTAGTTTTTGTTAGCAGTAGCACATAGGATACAGAGTAATTTATGAATTTTGATGAAAATTATTTAGTTTGAATGCCTTTAAATTTAATTTCCATACTTAAAATTCAAAGAGGTGGGGGTGAGAAATTGCTTTCCTTTGGATTATTGAGAATGACATTTCAATGATGAGTATGTAGGCTCCTTTACTAATCACTTGGTTTTTAAAATTTAAGTTTATAAATACTCTTTTCTTTATAAATTAAGTCTATAAATACTAGTTTAGTCAATTAGTTTCTTTGATTTATTATTATTACTATTTTAATAAAAGTTCAAATGTATAATTGGTTGACTTCAGTTTTGGTTGGGCCTGCGGCAAAATCAAGGTCTAGATTGGGCTTTCTCTGTTCCCATCTAGGCTATTTGGGTGGGCTATAGGAAAAGTAATGGAGATTTTTATTATTTTTTATTTTTTAAAAAAATTACACAAGAAAGGAATGCATTTCAGATTGAGAGCTTAATCAGAAATAAATTTTAGTCTTCAAAATTTTAAAACATTGAATTCAAGTTTTAAGACCGGATAAAACCTAATAAATAGTTTGTATCCTAAGTAATTACTGATTACTTCTACATGTCAAATGTGGTGTGATCTTTTGTAATTTTTGATAATGTGAATTAAATAATTGATTAGAAAAAAATATATTAATTTCTAAGAAATCTGCATCAAACTACCAATTTTTAACATTATTTTTTTTTAGAGAAATTGTAATTGACGAATTTTTTCTTACAAAATAATTATAAATGTAGTGAAATTTTAAAATATTTACCTTTGTAGTCATTAATACATTTTAATATTGTATTATAAATATTTATTAATATAATATTATTTATTATTAATATATTATTATTATTATTACTTATGACCATGATTGCTATTTTTTTTTTTAAATAACTATATTTGTAGTTATTTTTAAATTTGACTAATTTGATAAATTTTCTTTTTTTTTATCATATAAACTATTTAATCCATGACGTCAAAAAAATACAAAAGACGTCCATTAATATATGAATCGTCAATTATCACGTATCTAATTCATTAACGATGTAAGACTATTTATGAGATTTTACCCAACCATCAACACTAAAAGAGCATTTCGTAGCAAGGAGATGTCATATTTGAGTTGCCCACAATCATTTTTTTATTATGAGTAATGTCACGGCGGGTCTCGAATCTGAGCATACATTCAAAGCTCAAATCTTCAATTACTGCGTCACTCTTGGGACTTCATCTTCACATAATTACTATTTTATTTTTCCTCTCATCTTATTCATAATCAATATTCATTCTTTCTATAAATAACATGTTTTATTCTAATCATCATTTTATGCACTCTAAATACAACATAATAATTCTTTTCATAATCATTTCATATACTTTAAACATAAATAATATTTTTTCATAACCATTTCAAACACTTTTTTGAATAAGAGTAATCATGTCCGTCCCTAGGCTAGACACCGAAGACATCAAAAGAGTAATATTACAAGTAAGTCTCAAACTTAAAACTTTGAGAAAAGTATACTTTCAAAACTCAAGTCTTTAATTACTATGCTACTCCTTGGTATCACCATTTCAAACACAACATATTATCTTGATCTCTTGTATTTCTTTTCTTCATAACAATTTCATTCAGCTCCTTTCTCCAAATGCTTTCTAAAATTGCAATTTATGGAAATGGAACTGTGAATAAAGCTGTTGTGAAAGGTCAGAAAAAGAGTCTCCAAAATGAGCCGAAAGCAGTATTTTGTAGACGCGCACAAAATATGAACAGTGAAATTAAATAAAAAGCAGATTCCTTCTTATCTTAATTGGGTACATATATCTTTTGGTAAAAAGAAAAGAAATTTACAGGTACACATTTCTTTTTATTTGTTTATATAAATGCTTTTAAACTCTATACTTTCTTGCCTCATGAAATCAACCCCTAACCAGAACAACCTTCTAACATGGCTTCACATTTTCATCCAATTTCTCATTTTTTCTTCCTTCTAATCATTTTCTCATCAGGTATTTCTCCTTATTTTCCTTTTCTTTAAAAAAAAAAAAAATCTTATTTGAATTTTTCGGTATTAACAGGATATATATACACCGAATGGGTCGGTAGTGCGATTGGTTATGGGGTTTGGTGTTAATCCATTTCTATTCCACAATTACGGATTCGATTTCTTGAATCGGTATTTGTAATCATGGATTAAGATATTATATTTTTTATTAAAAGGTTATTAATTCTAACTCTCAATTAATGGATGTTGAACTACAAAAAGTTTCAATTTTTTTGGAGAGAAAAATGTAAAGTTTAATCCTTTTTATTTGTTCAAGAGAACTCTCCTTGTATGTTTTTTTAATATTATAATACATGAAACTTACCCGATTAAAAGAAATCAAATCTCTTAAAATGTAATGGGACAATTTCATTTTTCATTTAATTTTTTGTCACTAAACTAGGTACATGTTTCAGGTTTTCAATTATTTAAAGGAAAATTTTGGAAGTTAGTCGAATCTAAAAAATAATGATAATTATAATCAATTTAAATTTTTTTAGCAAATATAGTTATTGAATATTAAGATAAAATATTGTATTAACGAATATTTATAATACATAA
>JBBMKA010000030.1:758465-772538 GCA_037833695.1 Sechiopsis laciniata
AACCCCGGGAGGGAAATCCTTACCTGGAAAACAAGCAGATTCAACAACAGATATAAATTGCTCCTTGAGCTGCAGACGACAACCTATCATAAAAATATAAATAACTAATTAATATCTAATTTAATACACACAGACAGCTGTTCGGACTAACAACCAACAAGATCGGAAGAGAGAGGCTCACCCTAACCAAAACCCTAAGGCTCGACAGCAGCTCCCTCGGCAGACTGGCTCTCGGTGGGCGTGTGGTTGGCGGGCTGGGCGTGCGACAGTACGTGTGAGGGCATCTCGGCTGGGGCGAGTGCGTGCGGATGAAGGTGCGCGACGGGATGCAGACGGCTGGAGCGCTCGCGATCGGCTGGCACACGCGATCTGGATTGCGCGGAGGGCGAGCTGGCTGGAATGGCTACGATGGACTACTGGGCATGCTCGGGTGATGCTGGCGATGTGCGATCGGTAGGGGCGAAGCGCTCGGCTGCGAGAGCACTGGCGAAGTGCGATCGGTAGGGGCGAAGCGCGTGGTTGCAGAAGCGCTGATGAGGGGTGTGCGGATGCGGGCGATCGACTGCTGGCGAAGGGCGGGCGTGCGCTGGGGCTGCTGCCTCAGCGACTCAAATCGGCGAAGGGTATGTTACGGCTAGGAGAGGGAATGGGTTTTTGGATCTTGGGAGAAGATGAAGTGCGAGTGAGGAAAAAGAAGGAGTTTGCGGCTAATTTCACTTAGGGCTCGGCAAAGACAAGGTAAAAAGAAGATCGCGACACGTGTCCCTGACGGATCCTGGGTTCGAGTCCTGGCAAGTGCAACTTTTAATATCTAATTTCAAATAAATAACTCGAAGCTTCAAAACCTCTCCAAGGACCAAGCTAGCTCCGGAAACCTGAAATCAAAAGAAAACCCAACTCAATAATTTAACTGGACGAACCCAAAACTCTGGCAAAGTACGAGACTACCCCTAGAGGCAAAATTACCAAAATGCCCCCAAAGGTCCAGGCTGCCCTAACGGCCCAACCAAGCAACAGAAAAACTAACCGAACGTACCTGGGGAACCAAAATGGAAAACTAGGCCGTTACAAAAACACATGCTGGTAAACTTCAAATTCTAAGTCTCGTCGCCGAACATCAGCATAACTTTTCTACCTACTCTGTACTGTCAACATACAAGCTCTAATCTTCTGAACTGCGTGGTTAGTCAGTTGTAACAACTCGGGACCCAAAACCTGTCTGTCACCACCTTCTTCCCAGAACACTAGAAATCTACAACGCTTACCATATAAGGCCTTAAAAGGAGCCATCTGAATCATTACTTGGTAACTATTATTGTAGGCCAACTCCATTAAATACAGATACAGGTCCCAACAGCCCGAAAAATCTAGCACACAGGCTCGCAACATGTCCTCAAGAATCTGATTCACCCTCTCCGTCTGCCCATCTGTTTGAAGATGAAATGCAGTGCTGAAACTGCACTCAGCACCCAAACCTTTCTAGAATGCCCTATAGAAGCGAGAAGTGTAGCGGAAATCTCGATCAGACACAATCTTCGCTGGTACCCTATGGTACCGAACGATCTGCTCCAAAAATAACTGTGCCTACTATTCCATGATATAAGTAATCCTACCGAGAATGAAGTACGCACTCATGGTCAAATAGTCAACAACAACCCAGATATGAGTAAACCCTCTCGGTGTCCTCGACAACCCAAAAATGTAATCCATGGAGATCTCCTCCCACTTTCACTGAGGCATGCTCAGTGGCTGCAACAAACCTGCGGCTTTCTGTCTAGGAGCCTTCACCTGCTGACAAGTGAAACACCGCCTAACAAACTCTGCAATGTCTCTTTTCATGTTGTTCCACCAAAAAGTCTACTTAAGATCCTGATACATCTTGGTACCCCTTAGGTGCCAAGTAAACTAGGAACTATGAGCCTCGGTGAGCAGCTCAGCTCGCAGTCCAGCGTCCGCTGGCACACAAAGGCGTCCTCTAAATCTCAAACCACCATCTAGTGCTACCAAAAAATCAAAATCACCGTCTTCCTAGACCCTGGCAATCAATCTACTCAACTCGAGATCACTCAGCTGGTCATCAATGATCCTCTGCCTGATCCAAGGTTGGATAGTCAACTGGGCTACCATGGCGGTAACCTCTCCCAACAACAGTGCTATACCGGCTCGCTTTAACTCTTTCCGCAATTGAAGCTGGAAACTCAACAAGGCTGTGAAATGCGACGTCTTCCTACTCAAGGCATCAGCCACAACATTGGCCTTACCTGGATGGTACAAGATCTCACAGTCGTAGTCCTTTACCAACTCAAGCCATCTTCTCTGTCTCATGTTTAACTCCTTCTGAGTGAAGAAGTACTTAAGGCTCTGGTGGTCTGTAAACATCTAGATCTTCTCACCGTACAAGTAATGCCTCTAGATTTTTAAAGCAAATACCACCACTGCTAACTCCATGTCGTGAGTCGGATAATTTTTCTCATAAGGCTTCAGCTGACGAGAAGCATAAGCAAATACTTTACCGTGCTGCATCAAAACATAACCCAACCAAAACTTAGAAGCGTTACTGTACACAATGAAACCACCTGTTCCCTCCAAAACTGACAACACTGGTGCAGACGTCAGACTGTGCTTCAATGAAGCAAAACTCTCTTCGCAACTGTCATCCCAAACAAAATCAACACCTTTCCTCGTCAACTGAGTAAGGGGTGCTGCTTTAGCGAAAAAGTCCTTGACGAACCTCCGGTAATAGCCTGTCAAACCTAGAAACCTGCGAATCTCTGGGACCGTGGTCGGTCTGGCCCATAAACTCACTACATCAATCTTAGCGGGGTCCACTGCTATGCCATCTCTAGAAACCACTTGACCAAGGAAGGCCACTTTCCCTAACCAAAATTCACACTTGGAGAACTTGGCGTACAACTGATTTTCTCTTAATGCTGTGAACACTTGCCCAAGGTGCGTGGCATGATCTTCTCTAGTCTTAGAATATATCAAAATATCTTCTATGGATACAATGACGAAGCTGTCCAAGAATGCCTTGAACACCCTATCCATCATGTCAATAAACGCTGCTGGAGCATTGGTCAGCCAAAAGGACATAACCACAAACTCATAATGACCATACCTCGACCTGAACGCCGTCTTGGGGATGTCTGCATCCCTGATCCTCAACTGATGATAACCAGACCTCAAATCTATCTTGGAGAACACAGAAGCTCCTTGAAGCTAATCAAACAAATTGTCGATACGAGGCAATGGGTACTTGTTCTTCACTGTAAGCTTATTCAACTCCCAGTAATCTATGTAAAGAGGCATCGAACAATCCTTTTTCTTGACAAATAAAACAGGTGCTCCCCACGGAGACACACTAGGGCGGATGAACCCTCTATCTAACATCTCCTGCAACTGTACCTTCAACTCTTTCAGTTCTGCTGGCGCCATACGATATGGTGCCTTTGAGATAGGGAGTGTCCCTGGCTCGAGCTCAATAGTGAAGTCAACCTCTCTCTACAGGGACAAACCCGGTAACTCTTCAGGAAACACATCTGCAAACTCCTGAACCACTGGTACCTGATCAACAGTCAACGAAAGGCGACTTTCTGCAGACAACTTTGCCAAATAACCCCAAGCTCCTCGAGCTAATAAATGGCGAGCTTTCAAATTAGAAATCAACGGCGGACACACTCCGCTCTAGATACTGTAAAATTTGAAACTTTGCTTCTTGGGCTGCCTAAACACGACTTCTTTCTGACGATAATCAATCATCACGTCGTTTTCCGCTAACCACTCCATACCAAGAATAACATCAAAGCTACTCATAGGCAGAACTATGAGGGTGGATGCTAACAACTCTCTGGATACCAGGATCCGACCGTCTCTAACCTTTTCACTAGTAAGCATACTAACTCCCGAAGGAGTTGCAACACATAACTCGAACCCTAAAGGTTCAAGTTCCAAACAGGCTAGACTAACAAACAATTCAAAGATAAATGAGTGGGTCAAGCCCGAATCAAACAGTAAATATGTATAATGGTCTAAGATAAGTAATGTACCTACGACAGCTGCATTTATCCTCTCGGCCTCCTGCCGATTCGTGGCAAACATGCGGCCATGCTGCTGAGCTGGTCTAACATAAGTTCTAACCTGCGTGAACACTCTGACTATGTGCCCCTCCTTACCACACTTGTAACAAGCTCTAGGAGAATCTCCACACAAGTCGAAGTGGGATTTGCCACAGGTCCGGCACTAGGGTGGCTACCTAACTGCACCCTGCTGATGACTCTACTGTCGCCCTTAGTCTCTGCCCTGAAAATGGCCCTGACGGCGCTGTAGCTGACATCCCTGCCCGGAAGTCCTGGAGGGCTCAAAATTTCTTTTCTGCCCGGAACTAGTTGCCACATTCTGAACTGCTACAGTTGGGGTCTTCACTAAAGGATACTTTCTATTATAGATTTTGTCCAATGCCACAGTCATAGTGTAAGTCTCTAGAGCGAGTGCCCTAACATCTTGGGCAACCTCCAATCTGAGTCCCCCAATGAACTTTTTAATTTTCAAATCCTTTATAGCAATTAGCTCTTGAGCAAAATAACTATGCTCAGAAAACCTCTTCTCATAACCGGCAATACTATCATCACCCTGTTTCAGATTTGTAAAAGCTTATACCATCTCTTGCTGGGCTTTTTCACTAATATACTAAGTCCTGAACTCGGTTTTGAAGAACTCCCAAGTGGCTGGTGGGGACCCCTCAGATCTGGCCCTGTCAGTGGACTGCCACCACCTAATAGCTGTCTCTGTCAGAACGTGTGCTGCACACCTCGATCTCTGCACATCTAGACAACCCATCATTCAAAAGATGTACTCTAGATGTGCCAACCATTTGGCTGCTACCAGAGGGTTTTTAGACGCATCAAACTCCCTGGGTTTCCACTTAACAAAATCCTTTAGCCACTTGCCACCCTCGGCGGCTCCCTCGGGAATCTCTAGCTCCACATCAGGCTCCTATTGAGCTGGCTAGGCTGGGGGCACTCTCTATCCTACTAGAGGAACTGTTGCGCCACTGGGCGGCACTACATGAACCGCTGGCGGTGCCTGCTGAAACAATTGGGCAAACAGGGTCATCTGCGCCCGGGTCTCTGCCTGCTGCGCTGCCAAAAGTGCTTGAGTCTCAACTCTCTGTTCGGCAAATATGCCTGTAACCATCTTTCTCATGGCCACAGCAAACTCCGCTCCAGGAGTGGTACTCTGAGGCGGAATAGACTCTAATCCTCCTCTAGGCAAGACTCTAGTCGGGGCCAAATGTGACCTAACTGTCGGAACAGCTCAAGACGACGTCTCCTCCATATCCGGTGCGGCGCTACCATCTCTGTTGGCAGTAACTGATGTCCCAGCTCCACTGTGATCGGTATCTCTCACGATCTACACCAAAACAACACTAAGTCAGTCCATGCTCGGACCAACACTGCCAACAACAAAACAAGGCAAGTATGCTAGATGCAAGTACTGTAAGTAAAACCCTTAAAGCAATTAACTTATGACATACCTGACGGCTGTTGGAGTGCCGATGATCATGGGGACAACGACCTAACTCAGTAGGTCAATCAACAGAATCTATAACTCTGAGCTTTGATACAACCTGTAAGAACCCTACTCTAAAATAGTCCTAAACCCGAATCTTACTCAGCATGCATGAATTTAAAAACCCTCAAATTCGACAAGTAAGACAATTAACAAAACTTATACCTTTGATGGAAAAATGGCAATCCAAAAACCCTTATTAAAACCAATACAATTTAAAGCCTCTGGCCAGAGTATATTAAAACAGTTCTAAAACAGTCTAATCATGCTGAAAACATAAAATATTTGAAAGAGACTATATGGCAGACTCCCATGATCAACCAGCTCCTCCTCTAGCCGCCCCGGTGCTGTCCCAAGTTACATAGGGGAAAAACCACATAAATAAGGGTGAGTACAAAGGCACACAATAAGAATCCCTAACCGGGGTACAGTACGCAAGTCCCATCATCTAGCATCCTAGCATACAAGTAGAATCAATAACACACAGGCAGTCTCAACACAAGTACAATCACAGCATGCTCAAACCATCAAAAGTAACTAACTCTCGGCTAAGAATCCACTGTGGATCTCCAAGCGGGTTATAATATAACCCCTAGAATCTCAAAAGTCTCCAACTCTTGGCTAAAGTGAACAGCTCACTATGCTGATCCTAGACACTTGGGAGAGTACCCAAGCGTCGGGCTCTAACTGAACGGAAAGAAGTACTGTTACACTAGCCCGAGAGAGCTCTCCTTCCAGCATCTAATGTACATACGCGCACATGCATGCTCTTACAAATGGGATAAATGTAGGCTTACACAAACTATGCCGGTCCAGGTGTGCATGCCTAAGACTCAGAAAGGTGAAAACTGATCTACAGCAGGCGGGAGGCTCTCAGCACCATACTGTGGTAACCTAAATCACACCCAACACCTGAAGCTAAGGGTCGTCCCAAGGCAGGCTTGCACCAAGAAAAGGACCCCGCTCTAGCAGGCCACAGACTAGGCTTATACCGGGGTGGTAGCTACTCCACACCCGACTGCTGGGGGTAAGGAATCTGTCCTCACAGCCCGACCGATGGGGACACATACGTTGGTCCACTCTCAGCCTCTAGATGATGACAACCTAACAAGATCTAGCTAAGAAGAAGCATCATAGAGCTAACAGAGTTCCACATCAAGAACATTGCACAATAACATACAGCATATCATAATCACGGATACAAGCAGTCACTGTAAACATAGTAGTGCAAACTAGGGTACATCAATCTACATGTCAAGTCCTATCAGACAAGCCGTACAATCATATCCACTAACAAGTTCATACATCAGATATCCTGTAAGAACCTATCCACTAACAAGTATATCAACCAGCAACAATAGGCTAGCCTATCCACTAACAAGTTCATACAACAGAAATATCATTCAATCACCTATCCCTTAACAAGTTCATACAACGGAATATCATTCAATCACCTATCCACTAGAATGCTCAGAAAACAGTAACACACAACCAGAATCTATCAGTGGCAAGCGTAGGGTCTACACAACCCCGGCAAGGAAATCCTTACTTGAGAACCAAAAATCGACAAACAACAGGTAAAATGCTCATCGAGCTGCAAAACCAACACAGATAAACAACCTAGGATCATAATAATAACAAACAATCAATTATCACATAAATGGCTCAACACACTCGACATCCAAACACACAAAGCTTAGAAACAGGAAATATACCCAAACCGAGAGGGCAAGAGCCTCGGCAGCAAGGCTGTGCGGCGACACAGAGAAGGCCAGCGAGGGCTCGCGGCTGCGGGCTGGCATGGCAGACAGCGAGTGAGTGCACACGGGGCTGCTGCGCAAGCGAAGGAGAAGCTGTACGGTGCGGCGTGTGCGAGCGCGGGCGAACAGCTACGAAGTGAGAGAGCAAACGAGTAGCTGATCGGGGCTACGATTGTAATCTAGGCTACTCGCGGGTGATCGGCGCGAGTAGACGAGCTACGCTGAAGGCTGTGCAAGGGAGATCGGTGAGGGCTAGAGCTTACGACGGAGGGCTGCTGCATGATGAGGAGCAGCGATCAGCGAGGGGCTGTGCAGCTGAAGGGTTCTGGTGATGGATTTACGGCAAGGACTTGGGGCGATCGGTAAAGGAGGGGAGAAGGATTGTGATTGTCGGCTAAGCTTTGAGTCTCGATAAAAGAAGGAAGGTTGAATGGAAGAGTTCCACGTGTACTCAGGAGATCCCAGCTTCAAGTCCTTACGAGAGAAAACTTAAACAAATATCTTTTCTTTTTCCTCTTTAAACCATAAAGGACCTTTAAGCTTTCCGAAGATGCATCACCAACCCTCGAAACCTGAAATCGTAAAAGTAACCCAAACTCAGCAATAATAGAAACAGCCCCGAACACTGATTAATTACAAAACTGACCCTGAAGGCAAAATTACCAAAATGCCCCTAAAGGCTCAAACTGCCCTAACGGCCCAACCGAACAATCGAACATACCTGGGGAACCGAAATGGAAAATTGGGCTGTTACAATCAACCTAGAGGGGAAACCCACATCGGTTGAGAAGGAGAACGAAGCACTCCTTATAAAGGGTGTGGATACCTCCCCCTAGCAAGACGCATTTTCCTTATTGGGGAAGAAATAAATCCGTGAGTCCAGTGGGCCAAAGCGAACAATATCTTGGCTAGCGATGGGGTGGGCCATTACAGATGGTATCAAAGCCAGGTTTCGGGCCAGTGTGCCAGGTCCATCAGGACGCTGAACCTCTAAGGGGGTGGAAACCCAGAGGGGAATCCCACATCAGTTGAGAATGGGAACGAAGCACTCCTTATAAAGGGTGTGGATACCTTCTCCTAGCAAGACGCATTTTCCCCATTGGAGAAGAAATAAATCCGTGAGGCCAGTGGGCCAAAGCGGACAATATCTTGGTTAGCTATAGGTTGGGCCATTACAGAGTTTCCCGAAAGAGATAGGACTGTGATCTCGATCGGTACTTGACTTATCATTCTACGATACTTATTGAGAGAGATTAACATGTTCGAATTGATGGGCTACACTATTAAGGGATTGGTTAAGGAGTTAGCTAAGTCCTAGATCAAAAAATGGTAGCTAGAACCATAGGGATAAAAGTTATCCTGTTATTGAGTTTCTGGTTGAGAAGATTCTCACGCTAGGGAGAAGTACTTGACTTATCATTCGACGGCACTTACTATAAACCTTTGAAGTTGTACCATGGCATTAATATTAAACAATTGTAAGGTTTCCTAGTGATTTTAACTTGGAAATTTTTTAAATCATTTTTATTTCAAAACCTACGAATGACGTTTTTAAATGGCAATCAAACTGAAATGTTCTTTTTCTTATTTACAACACAATGTCTAAACCACTTATCTCGATAATGTCAACTGATAAATTAACCGGAGAAAACTATACTACATGGAAAAACAATATCAACACGATTCTTGTCGTCGATGACAAGAAGTTTGTTCTCACAGAGGAATGTCCTCCGGCACCGGCACCTAATGTGACACAAAATGTTCGTGAGGAACATGACCGTTGGCAGAATGCTAACGAAATGGCAAGGTCTATATCTTGGCAAGTATCTCAGACATTCTAGTTAAGAAACTTAAAAACATGGTAACTGCTTTAGAGATGATGAAATCCCTTCATGGTGCTAAAATGAAGTCAGAAACGTCAGTAATGGAGCATGTGCTCTTGATGATGACATACTTCACCAAGGCTGAAATGAATGGGGCTGTTATAGACGAAGCTAGTCTGGTGAGCTTTATTCTTGAGACGCTACCGAGTAGCTTCTTACAATTTAAAAGCAATGCTGCTATGAACAAGATTTCTTTTAACCCTACCAATCTTCTTAATGAACTTCAAACCTTCGAGTCCATGATGAAAGTCAAGGGCAAAGAAGAGGAGGCAAATGTTGTCACCAAGAATCAGAGTCCTAGAATCACGGGTTCAAGGACCAAGCCTAGAGGTTAGAAGTTTAAGGAAAAGTTCTCAAAGAAGAAGAAGACCGGTGGGAGCTCCAAAGAAAGTCAAGACTGAGAAGGATGGAAAATGTTTCCATTGTCAAAAGCTTGGTCATTGGAAAACGAATTGTCATGAGTACATAGGAATGAAGAAAGACAAAGAAGGTAAATCTCATTTACTTGTTCTAAAGTCTTGTTATGTGGAAGAATCATCCAATGGTTGGATATTAGATTCGGGTGCCACTAATCACGTTTGTTCTTCATTTTAGGAAAATGACTCTAAGGAGCAGTTAGAACCTGGACAGATAACCTTGAAGGTGGGGATCGGTGAAGTTATTTCGGCAACAACTGTTGGAAGTGTCAAGTTATTTTTCAGCAATTCTTTTTTATTATTAGAGAATGTGCTGCTGGTTCCTCAGATAAGAGGAACCTAGTTTCAGTTTCTTGCCTTGTAGAACAATTTCATTCAATAAATTTTAATGGAAATTCAGTTCTATTTCAAAGAATCGCTAATTAACAAAAAATAACTTGTATATGCTCAAACCTAGGGTTTGCAAGGCACTTCTAAATATAGAATTATTTAAAACAGCAAATAGTAGAACAAACTAACGATAAAGAATTTCTCCTGAATCGAATACATATCTTTGGCATCTAAGGTTAGGTCACATAAATTTCAATAGGATTGAAAAGTTAGTAAAAAGTGGTTCTTTAACTGGGTTAGAGATGGACACTTTACCTGTATGTGAATCTTGCATAGAAGGCAAGATGACCAAAAGATCCTTTACAGCAAAGGAAGCTAGAGTCAACCAACCCTTAGAACTTATACATCCAGACCTATGCGGTCCGATGAATGTTAAAGGTTGGGGAGGGTATGGGTACTTTGTATCTTTTACGGATGACTACTCTAGATATGGACATTTTTATCTAATACAGCACAAGTGAGAGACTCTTGAAAAATTTAAGAGTTCAGAACCTATTAGATAAAAGGATTAAAACACTACGATCAGATCGTGGTGGAGAGCATATGGACCTAGAATTTCAGAACTACTTGGTAGAACAATAACGTCCCAGCTCTCGGCACCTGGAACACCACAGCAAAATGGTGTTTCTGAAATAAGAAATAGAACCCTTTTGGAAATGGTTCGATCGATGATAAGCTTTACTCAACTGCCGATATCATTTTAGAGATACGCGTTAGAGACCGCATTATATATTTTGAATATGGTACCCACAAAGAGTGTCTTGGAGACACCCTATGAGTTGTGGAGAAGACGTAAAGGTAGTTTACTTCACTTCAGAATTTGTGGATGTCCAGCCTATGTGTTGACTGCAAATCCAAATAATTTAAAATCACGTTCAAAGTTATGCCTATTTGTAGGCTACCCCAAGGAAACGAAAGAGGGTTATTTTTATAATCCTGATGAGAATAAGGTGTTTGTGTCGACAAATGCAACATTCTTAGAAGAGGATTATGTTAGAGACCATAAACTTCGATCAGTAGTAGTGTTGAAAGATTTGTTTTCCAATGATGCTACAAATCCTAAAACAAGGATTGTTGTAGGAGGGTTAACAATAGTTATTGACAGCTCACCAAAATTAGATGTTGAAAACTCATCAGCTAGGATAGTTGATGAATCCTTGGGATTTGACATACAAATCCCACCCAGTCAAGAAAGACGTCTAACTCAACATAGTGGGAGGATTAGAAATAATTCAGTTCCCTATATAGGTGTCTTAGAGACACACAACGTTATTCAAGATGATGTTGAAGATCTTCAACTTTTTAGAAAGGCAATGGAGGATATTGACCGGGAAGAATGTATAAAAGCCATGAACCTTGAAATGGAGTCAATGTACTTCAATTCAGTCTGATCACTCGTAGATGCACCAAGGAATGTAAGGCCTATTGGGTGCAAGTGGATCTACAAGAGAAAAATGGGTGTAGATGGGAAGGTGCAAACCTTCAAAGCTAGACTTGTAGCAAAGGGCTTCACTCAAAGAGAATGAGTGGATTATGAAGAAACCTTCTCCCCTGTTGCTATGTTAAAGTCTATAAGGATCCTCTTATCCATTGCCTCATATTATGACTATGAGATATGGCAGATGGATGTCAAGACTGTATTCTTAAATGACAATCTTGAAGAGGATATCTACATGAACCAACCAGAGGGGATTGAGTTCAAAGGATAAGAGCAAAAAGTTTGCAAATTTGTTAAATCCATTTATGGATTGAAACAAGCGTCCAGATCTTAGAACAAGAGATTGGTAATCAAATTATATGGTTTTGAGCAGAACATTGATGAGCCTTGTATTTACAAGACTATCAATGACAATAAAATAGCTTTCATATTATTATATGTAGATGACATCTTAATCATTGGAAATGATTTAAGAGTGTTGATTGATATCAAGCAATGGCTAACTAACCAATTCCAGATGAAGGATTTGGGTGACGCTTCGTACGTCCTTGGGATCTAGATAATAAGGAATCGGTGCAAGAGAATGTTGGCCTTGGCTCAAGCATCGTATATTGACAAGATGCTTATCAGGTATGCAATGAGGGATTCCAATAAAGGTCATTTACCTTTTAGGCATGGAATCTCATTGTCTAAGAATAATAGTCCTAAGACACCTCAAGAAGTTGAAGAAATGAGGCGGACTCCCTATGCTTCGGCAGTAGGGAGCTTGATGTATGCTATGTTGTGTACAAGACCTGACATTTGCTATGCGATAAGCATTGTTAGAAAATATCAATCAAATCTATGAGTGGATCACTGGATTGCGGTTAAGAATATTCTCAAGTATCTTAGGAGAACTAGAAATTATATGCTTGTGTACGGTCTATAGCATTTGATACTTGCTTAGTACACAGACTCTGATTTTTAAACTGATAAGGGCTCTAGGAAGTCCACATCAGGTTCAGCAGTTCACCCTCAACGACGCAATTGTAGTTTGAAAAAGCATCAAGTAAGGATGCATCGCAGACTCCACTATGGAAGCTAAGTACGTAGCTGCTTGTGAAGCAGCAAAAGAGACAGTATGGTTGAGAAACTTTCTAGCAGATTTAGAAGTAGTTCTAGGTATGGATAAACCGATCACTTTATATTATGATAACAGCAGGGCTGCAGCTAACTCCAGGGAACCTTGAAGCCATAAACGAGGGAAGCATATAGAGAGGAAATACCACCTCATCAGAGAGATAGTGCATAGGGGCGAAGTTATTGTCACCAAGATTAACGCGGTTGACAATGTTGCTGATCTTTTTACAAAGGCTCTCCCGGCTAAAGTGTTTGAGGGTCACCTAAAGAGTTTGGGTCTACGAGAGGCGTCTTCTACAGTCTAGAGCAACTGTGAGCTTGATATTTGGCTTTACATGTAGCAAGTCTTACTAGGACTTTAGTGCAAGTGGAAGATTGTTAGGGATTGTGCCCTAAAGACCTAGTAGTTTGTAATTAAAGAACGAGCATTTAATGTTATACATTTAATGTTATATTTTAATTATTAATAAAGGTTATTATTTTTATTAATTGTGTATTTAATATACAAACGTCGTTCAACTTTATCGCATTAATTGGATTAATAACGATATTTCCATGGTTATTTGGATGTACACTTGGACAAGTATGTGAGACATACAAGTGGATCTAGTTCCAAGTTAATAACCTACAGTATATGGAGTAAGGTTGGGCGCCGAAGTCTTGGTGACACTGTTGGTACAGCCTGCTTTACAAATGTTGCAAACAACTTGATACTGGTTGTTCATGTGGAGACATGTGAGTGGGGGTGTCTATGCAAAAAGGAGTTTTACATAAGACGGGACTAGAAGTTTTATGATCGACTAGTAATTCCGTTATAGAATCGTATCAACTACTTCACTAAGGATGATCGTATGTCGATGTGATCTGAATCCTAAGTGGGTTGTGAACTCCTGCTTTATGAAAATGTCATTTGAGGTGAGACCAGCCAAACAGCGTTGGGTCAATAAGCCTCCCACATTGGGGATTGCAGTAGTGAGTGGCTGAGAACGCAACATCACAAGAAGGAATTCACGCCTTCCCGAAATTTGAGGAAGATGTAGAGTTGTTCCCTTAAGAATTGATTCTGGGGCTTGGACAAAGGGATCCCTCCTCTCATTGGCCCGAGAGGACATTGATTTATAGTTGGACAATAAACACTTGTTCATTAGAGGAATCAGTGACGCTTGAGGAGAAAGATGTAATCACAGGGGTAAAACGGATTTCTTGTCCCAACTGTGAATTACGAACAAGCTCGTCAAGGATCATATGACAGATGACCGATTATATCTGTAGACGTTAACTTGTCCTATAGTGCGAAAGAGTTCAGCACAGACCTTTAGTGGAGTAAGCCTGATGTTAATGAACAAGGATTGGATCTCGGGTCCTTGTAGCTTTCAACCTATGGATCCACCAGTCCCTAGGCTAGCTCATATTTGCTAGTATACTATTTTATTAGAGAGTGAGTTTGAAGAATTCAAATTCACATATTAATTATGTGGGACATAATTAATAGGAGCATA
>JBBMKA010000030.1:789089-839260 GCA_037833695.1 Sechiopsis laciniata
CAAAAACTAAAATTGGTTATCAAACAAACCTGTTTTTAAAATATTAAAAACAAAAACAGAAAACAAAAAACGAAATGATTATCAAACGAGGTCTTAATTTTCCATTTGCAATTGAAATTTATGGTTTATGTGCTTTTTGCAGGCAATGTCTTCCTCAAGCATGGCTCTGAATTACGCCTGATTCCTCGGGATAGGGTTGGAGCTGTCTGATCTCCGCGAATGTAAACTACAGTCCATTTGTCTACTTGCCATAGTTTACAATTTACAATAATTAAGCTGGGAGAGTTTTATACATGTTATCACATTATTGTAACTGTTCAGATCTTATTTCTGCTTAATTAAATAAACCAGCTTCCTTATTTCGGGACACTTTCTTTTAATCATTTTGAACATATCTTTATACATGGTTGGAGACTAGTTATTTTATTTTGAATATTTGTGATGTTTGGGTCACTATTTTCACGGGACGAATTATTTACCCTATAAAAATTAAAATTATTGTTTTCTAAAAGATGAATATCATAAATTGAATTTTTGGTTCATCAATTGAATGTTAGTTCTATTAAAACTATAATGACTTATTTTCAAGATTAGGTTCGTTTCAAATGACTCTTAGCTATTTAGATTTTCAATATGTGAGCCTCAAAGTGAATATAGTTAGAGATTCTTGGTTTAAATCCTTATGACTTGATTCTTGGTTTAAATCTTTATGACTTGCTAGTTGTTAATCACTTCACGAACTTTATGTTGGCAGAAAGAAAAAATGTTGTCTAATTGAGCTAAAGTGGCGTCACTAATTTAATACACATTTAAAAAAACAAAATAGTTTTGTTTCACTTGTCCTTACTTGAAAAATTAGAACTTTTTAATGAGCTAAAACAACCCATTTCAAGTTTTTTTGACTTTTTATTTGGAAGAATCTTCTTACATCTTCAAGAATTCAATATGAGTAAGAGGAAGATAAACTATGTCGCAGAACCATATTCATTTCACAAAAACATTATGAATAAATGGTTTAGGAAGAGTAATATTTATTTAAAGGTTTACCCATTTTAGACAAAAAAAAAAAAAAAAACAAAAATAGTAAAAACATGCAAGTAAGTGTCGTTTAGGAATGAATCAAAATTAAAGAAAATAAAAAGAAAGATTCACACAACGCGAAATAGAGAACCAGGATACAACTGTAATCCGAAGCGGCACGCAAATTCCCAGCAGATAGAGTATCAGCAGCGTCGCCATTACGCTGGTCATACTCGCTCTGGATGGACCAAGAATCAGCGGCCACTGATCGGTCGTCGTCGGAGACCAGATCGACGGCGGACGGAGCAGCTCGAGCCTGATGCAACAATTCGGCATCTTAGAAATGCACTGCCTGATCAAGCCACCCTGTAGTTCTTGTCCAATGTCCATACTGAACAGTCACATTCTTTTACAGTGCAACAAACTTCGATCACCATGCTTTGTCGAGCTCCTTTGCAGGCAGACATCAAATTCAGACTACAACAACATAAACAGAAGAAGCTACCCCCAATACCTCCGCAGACAAATTTTCAGAATTACACATTAAGTTGTACGAACGTGGAAGAATAGTATAATTCCCATGTTTTTGTTACTCATGTTTATAGCTAAGGAGTTGCGCCGCTGCGCGCAAGATCGAGCTTTCAAACGAGGCAATGCCATTCATGCTTATTTGACAAAATTTGGGTGTTTCAACGATGTCTTTATTGCCAACAATTTGATTTCCATGTATGTGGAGTTTTTTAAATTACGAGATGCACATAAGGTGTTTGATGAAATGACTGATAGAAATATTGTTACTTGGACTACCATGGTTTCTGCATTTACTGATGGTGGAAGACCTTATGAAGCGATCCGAGTGTATAATGATATGCCGAAATCTGAGACAGCCAATGGGTACATGTATTCCGCGGTTTTGAAGGCATGTGGGGTTGTGGGTGATTTGGATTTGGGTAAGTTAATTCAAGAAAAAATATATGGAGATAAATTGCAGGCTGATACTATTTTGATGAATTCTCTCATGGACATGTATGTCAAATGTGGAAACTTGAATGATGCCGTGAAAGTTTTTCACAATATTTCATGTGCGACCTCAAGTACTTGGAACATTATTATTTCTGGCTATAGTAAGGCTGGTTTCATGGTGGAAGCTGAAAAACTTTTTCATTGTATGCCACAGCCAAATGTTGTATCTTGGAACAGCATTATTGCTGGTTTTGCAGACAATGGGAGTCAGCATGCATTGGAATTTTTGTCCTTGATGCACAGAAAGGGAATTAAGCTTGATGATTTCACATTTCCATGTGCTTTAAAGATTAGTGCACTTCATGGTTTATTAGTAATTGGGAAACAAATTCATTCTTATGTCACCAAGTTGGGTTATGAATCTAGTTGTTTTACTCTGTCTGCTCTGATTGATATGTATTCGAATTGCAATGACCTGACTGAAGCAGTCAAATTGTTTGACCAACACTCTACCTTTAACCATAACATTTCTGATAATCTGGCACTATGGAACTCGATGCTCTCAGGATATGTTATCAACAATTGTGACCAAGCAGCTTTGAATCTGATTTCAGAAATCCATTGCTCGGGTGCATTATTGGACTCTTACACCTTTGGCGGTGCTTTAAAAGTTTGCATAAACTTATTAAGTCGGAGGGTTGGTCTTCAAGTTCATGGTTTGATTGCCACTTGTGGTTATGAATTGGATTATGTTGTTGGAAGCATTCTTGTCGATCTCTATGCAAAACTAGGGAATATAGACGATGCATTGGAGCTGTTCCATAGGCTTCCAAGGAAAGATATGATTGCGTGGTCCGGTTTGATCATGGGATGTGCTCAAATGGGATTAAATTGGTTAGCTTTCTCAATGTTCAAAGACATGCTGAAGTTGGCTCATGAAATAGATCATTTTGTCATTTCAACCACTCTGAAAGTCTGCTCTAATTTAGCATCTCTCGGAAGTGGAAAGCAGGTCCATTCATTCTGTGTCAAGAGTGGGTATGAAATGGAGGGGTTCACAATAACATCCCTTCTTGATATGTACTCGAAATGTGGTGAAATTGAGGACGCATTAACATTGTTTGGTTGTATACAAGAAAAAGACATAGTAAGTTGGACTGGGATCATTGTAGGATGTGGACAAAATGGAAGGGCGGCTGAAGCAGTCAGATTTTTTCATGAGATGATTGAATCAGGGCTAAATCCAAATGAAATCACCTTTCTAGGAGTTCTTTCTGCTTGTCGATATGCTGGTTTGGTTGAAGAGGCAAGAAGCATATTTAATTCCATGAAATCTGTTTATGGACTAGAACCTCAAATAGAGCATTATTGCTGCATGGTTGATCTTCTGTCTCTAGCAGGACTAACCGAAGAAGCTGAAAATTTGATTGCGAATATGCCATTTAAGCCAGATCAGACCACATGGCGCACTTTGCTAGGGGCATGTGGAACTCGCAATGATACCAAACTTATTAATAGTGTTGCTAATGGCCTTCTTGAAGCCAGACCAGATGATCCTTCAACATACGTGACACTTTCAAATGCTTATGCATCACTGGGGATGTGGCATACCCTAAGCAAAGCGAGGGAGGCTGCCAAAAAAGTTGGAGTCAAAAGAGCTGGGTTGAGCTGGATTGAAGTTTCGAGTTGAAAAATAAAATACTACTTTGCCAATTGCATATCTGGAAAAAAAATTCTTTGCATTGACAGGCTTAAACCTCTCTTGAAATGAGGGTCATCCCATGAAATCGGTTTCTTTTTCTTGAAAGATCAAGCAATTGGTCTTTAGCAAGTTTATACATGAAAAGGTGAGGTGGCTCTTGGCACTGAAGTTCAAAGAGATCCCACCTTCATGTCCATGGTTTGGCAATCGATTCGTTTTTTCACTTTTTATTCTGCACTCAACCTGATGTTTCCTGCTATATCCATTCTGAAATTTGGGGCATGGTCAATTAATAAGACGTGAGTTTATATTATTGGGTTTTAACTTGATTTTCTCCCTTCTTGGCTTATTGTCCCCCAAAAAGGTTATTCTGTCTTTCTCCACCAATTTTGTTACGGTTCCCAATGTTTGATCTATTTTAAAAGTTGATCGATCTCGTTCATTGACTGTTTTTGTTATTATAGATTTATAATTCAATGCGTGAATGGGTTCTTTTCTTTTCATTTCAATCCATACATACTACAGAAAAAAGGAGGGGAAAAGATATTCAGGCATCATACAGCTCCATTAATTATCAAGCTGATATATAACCGGTGTCCTAACATAAAAATTAAGAAACAGGAAGATTGACTTCTTTTATTATAAAAATTAAATTAAAAAAAAAAAAGTCATTCTAGACAAAGTTCCCTTTTTGTATAATTTTCCATCTTCTTATAGATTTGCATACGTAGTATGTTGTTAGTTAACACGACTGGTGGACTACTGTTTCCTGTCAAGTCTTTGATGGCTTCCTCCTATCTAATAATTATGTAGGTAATGGACAGAGTGGAGGAGGAATAATCAACTGACATAAAGTGGTGATAGCTAAACGACTAATCATGACATGGGTCCCCAGAGTGGAGAGACGGTAACTTCCATACATTATTATGATTCTTTACCCTTGAAATCCTGTTTCAGACTTCCATAATTTTAGTTGGTTTCCAGGTGCATCTTTGCAAATGCCAGCCACTAAGCTTCGTTTTAGTTGTTACGTGTTAATTAGTTGAAGCTTAGCACATATTCAATGCCAATGAAATTGGTTAGTGACCACGGCATGATTTAGAAGAAAAAAATTAAACTTGCGAGATCTAAATTTCATGCTTCATTCTACGAGGCCGCAAGTTTAAAGCCAAGTTTTCATTTTTTTCATTACAATTAAGCTGCATTAGAATACTCTGCTCTCCCCTCTGTTAGGATCTAGCCTATTTTTCATTAAAATAATTTTTTAGGCTTATTTTATTTGCAATGGAACATTTTCTAAAAATATTTTACTATGATAAGCTGGGACCAAGGACTGATCCCTCTAGGATGTCATGTTTCCGGAAGAACTGTTGGTGGCAGATTGCTGTCTGAAAAGATGAACATTCCTACGTTATGTTGCTTTCTTCTTGCAATCATATAACCCACTACCTAGCTTACACGACAGTCACTAGTCCATTTTTCAGGCCCGGCGTGAGGTTACTGCTACCCTTTATTTTTTTTTACTGTTACCAATAACTGGAGATATGTTATAACGATAGGTAATAAAAAGCTATCCAAATTTGACCTACTCGCTTCTTTACAAGGGGCTCTTTTAAAGTTATCCAAATTTGGCGTCAAACTCTCAAAATGACCTTCTCGCTTCTAAAGACAAGAGGGACTCTTTTCAGTTTCACCCTTGTTGGATTTTGTACACGTCTTGTGTTTTTTTAACCTTCACCTGAAAGATAAATGGGATCCTAAGTTCTAACCAAGTCAATCTTGTAAACTTCAATATCAAACACCTAGAGATTTCCAAAAGTTTGGCGGGTAGGAGCAGCATGGTCAAATAAATTAGCATATCTAGGATGTGAAGATAACCCACACCAAGCACATGGCCTATTTTGGGTTCACTAAAGTATATATAATGTTGAATTATGTTAAACACAAATGAGTTAGGGACGGGCGTAGTTACCCAGTTTCAAAAAAAGAAAAGAAAAATTATGTTAAATTACAAATCAATTCAAAAAGGCTATGAGCTTGAAAGTTGATTTTTTTTTAAGGAAGAAACAAAAAGTTCTATTGATGAATGAATTTACTCTCATGGTTGAGGATTACAACAATGTTTACTCTCAGTATAGAAGAAAGGTCAATTTACTTTTGTGATTAATGTATGTACCTAAACCTAAGAGATTATTTTTTAAATTTGATCTTGAAGAAAATCTCTGAACATGTATTTTACTACCTTCTCGAAAATGGTGTTTCTTAGGAAAACGTATAATTGTTTAAAATTATTGCCCTAGTCATTAAAACTATAGGGGAATAATTATCCCCACTCCTATCTCGCTTTTCCTCCTAACTGTATGCCAAATGTTTCCACATTATAAATACAATTTGAATGTGCAATTAATGCTTCCACCGGGTTGTGTGGATGATATCTCGATCTCCAAGACACCATCAATACTCACCCAACAAAGTTCCAAATGCCAATTTACAAGAAACACAATAAAGAACCATTAAATTCATCATCTTCCAAAGGCAATCAGACAAAACTCTTGCCCAACAAAGCGCCGTTAATGGCAGCTAAAGGTTAAAACCCTCCATAAATGACAACAAAACAAGGCAATATTGCCTTGGGACTGAACACGTATAACTCATCCAAATTGGAATACATGCCTGCTGCTCCAGCCAATGAGTCATGATCCTCCATACTGCCTTCTGAACTCTTCTTCACCCTACCAGCTATTACCCGGCAAACCAGCATTGCCCTTTTGTCGTTCCCGTCTGATGATATTCCGGCACTGTCGTGAGCCTTTCCGCTTGTTGCTGTTGTTAGAATGCCCTTTCCGCCCTCCCCGCTGGTTGCCTCAGCGGTTACCTTGAACCCATTCTTGATTATGCTACAGACATTGCATTGTGGGATTGAACTGCAGAGATTGGAGGTGCCATTTAGGCCCAATGAGCAGGCCAAGGTGGTGCAATGGAACCTTAGCAGTTCGTTACCATCTGCTATGCAACGTGGATGCTTCTTTGGAAGCTTTGTAGCTTTGGCTTTAATGGAGTCCCTATATTCCTCGAATTTCGATATGGTTTTCGGAGTGTTTTGGACTTTGAGAATCCTTTCAATTTTGCAAATTGGGGCTTGCTTTTTCAGCCAGCTTGACTGGAATATGATTTCCACTATGTTCTTGCTGGTGTCTTCGGGACTCAGTTCAGATACTAAAAAGAAATAGAAATTTAAACCTTAGACCTTTTTATTAGCTGAAAAATTAATGATGCAGGTGGATTGCAGAAAAAGGAGGAAGTAAGTACCTGCATGTCTAACACTCTGGTGTAGCTCTAAAGTTTGAGGTTTTGTGAAAATCTCACCACATTGAGGACAAGGGCAAATGGTTGCTCTAAGAGAAGGATCTCTAGTCATTCCAAGAACAGGGTCAATCACCATTTTGCATTCATAACAGCCATAGAACCTTCTGAAAGGCATTCCCTTGAAAGAGGCACCATTGGAGGAATCAGAAGAAGATGAAGAACATGTTGTGGCTGATAGAACACCATTTTGTTCGTTCAAAGGAGCAGCTTTTGTGGATCTTCTCGAACTCGAAGACTCATTGTTTTTAGACCCCATTGAAGCCAATGCCCTTTTCTTATGAACCTCTGGTATTGCTGCTGCTGCTGATGATGCTGGTTCAAGCCTGTGTGTTGTTATCTTAGTGTTGCTACAAAGTGAACCCGAACACCTCATTTTCTTACAGTTTTTGCGACTCTCTTCAGTTGCCTGCTGATCCTGTTTTTTCTCTTTGCGTGGCAATTGATTCTGTTGTTGGTTTTGTTTTTCTGTTTGTGGTTGAGGCTGCAGGTACTTGCAACTGAATATCCCTCTAACAACTGTCCAAGACGGCGGCTTTGGTTTCTGGTTTTCATGATTCTCTCTGATGTTCTTTCTCTGAGCTTTGGGTTTAGCCATAGCAGATGCCATTTCAAGCTTTCAACACAAAGGTTTGGAAAAGCTAAGGTAAGAATTTCAAGCCAAGCAGCAAATGAAAATGGCTTTTGCTTTCTTTTTTCAACATAACATGAAATGAAGCTTTGCTAGGAGACCTCAATTTAGCTTATGGGCGATACATATGGGGACTCGTGGAACTTTTGGATATGTGATTTTTTTTTTTTTTTTTTCAATTTTTGAGCCATAAAGTATCAAATTTGACTCGTAAATTTATTGCTCTGAAGACGACAAATTTATTATTTTTATATTTTTGTTTGTAGGAATCTTTTTTCTATATGTGGGGCATTGGTTTTGTTGTCCCCAAGGTCCCCCCAGGCTTAGTTTTTTAGTGGAAAATTACACAGTTTCTCTGTATATTAAAAAAAATGTCTTTTCTCTTTATTTATGAACATCTCTTAGTTTAATTTCATTTCTTTTTCTGCCTTTCGTTTTGGGTTTTTATCATCTTTCATGCTCACTGACAAAATTTAAATAATGTCCCACCTCCATGATTGTGAACATCACGTCTGTTCTGCATAACCAGTATAGTTCAGCCAAATTCATTCTATTAGAAAACTTGGCTATTGAAATAAAAACTATCCATTTTAATATATTGAATGAATTTATGAAGTTTAAAGCGGTTAAATATTCGACAATTGTTTTGTTTTCAACTTTCTGAAAACTAACCTGCCTTCTTTCTCTTTTTTCAATTAAAAAATTAACCTATCTTACAAACCCATTTGAATTTCAAGTCAAATTTCAAAAACAAAATTAAAAAATTACAGGTTTTTTAGTCATCCAAATAAGACTTTATTTATTAAAATGAGGTAATTAAAGTAAATTAAGAAAATTAAAGGTGCAGTAGTTTTATAAATTCAACTAATAAAATATATAAAAGTAAATAAATCAAATAGTTACCGAACGAGTTTCAAATTAATTTGTTTAGCTTTTTTTTTAAAAAAAAGTTGGTTTCCATCTGAATTTAGTTTGTGAGGGTGGATTTTTAGGATTTGAATTTATTTATTAGAGTAAAAATTCACCTATCAAAATTTATTTAATCTTGATCTTATATAGAAACAAACACAAAATTACTGCTTCAAAGCTCATGAGTTCTTTTTTTAGTACATAAACTATGTGGTTTCTAAATAAAAAAATAAATCTCAATTATAATTAAACTATTCTCCTTTGGCCAAAGCTTATGTGTACAAAATTATTATTGGTGAAAGAAAAAAAAAAAAAAAAAATCACCATGTGAGGTCTTTTTTTAAAAAGAAAAAAGAACTGAAAATTGTGATTTCCCATACCCAACAGCAAATTATGGTGAGTATAGGGTTAGAATTGAAACTTGGCTTATTTTATTTTATTTTATTTTATTGGGTAAGCAAAGTGTCCCTAACATTAAGGTACACACTAATTACTCCATAATGAAGGCTACTTTATTTTATTCCCTTTGCCTCAAAATCACCACTGCACCATTTCTTATGGAATAAAGCTGTCTACCCTTCTTCTTTACCATTTTTTCCAATAAAATCATTTCCTTCTTTCCCCATTCATTCAAATTTCATTAACCCTAAACCTAATCCTTTTTTGAATTTTGAATTCATTGCTCTTTCTATACTGAATCAAACATCCTTTTGTTTCTTTTAAAGCTTCTTTAATTGTGTGGTTAAATGCCAGAATCAATTGCAAATTTAGTCCCAATTTTTTTTTTTTTTTATTTCATTTCTTCTTGAACTTTTAAATCGTATCTACTACCTTCATAAAGTGTCTAATACACTTTTCCCCCCTTCGATGTATTTGAAAATTCACAAATCTAGTAAATATAATAGTTACAGTTTAGGACTCTCTATTTGACATAAGATTGGGAAGGGCAAACCCTATACAAAAAATATTACTAATCTCAAATTACATGATACTCAAATATCGATTTTCAAGATTGAACTCGTAACCGTTGAATTGATTTGGATTACAATCAAGCTAACACGCTACTAATCTTTTCGGTTACTCGACATAAAATTCAACTATATGTCGAACATATAAGTTAATCTTATTCGAATATTTAATGTCATAAACCTATTAAACACATAATTGAAATTTTACCGACTTATCAAATTGTGATGTTTGAGTTTAGGAGAGGTACATGAATGAACCGAGTCAACATCTGAATGAGAGGGATCTTGAGATACAAATGCATGATTATGATAATTTATACTATTTGTATCAATAAGCGTGCTTGACTTGCAGTAGTCCTAAATAACGGTCGGATCGAAGGAGATGCATGGGAATGTCAGGGCTGAGAAGGGGCGAATCCGAATTTCAAGTTTTGACCAGAACCCTGGTCCACGGGCGTTACACAAATACAAAATTCTCACAAAATTAAAAGTTTAGACTAGAGACTATGTTTGTGATTTATTGGATATTGTAATGCGATTCTGTTGTAGTTAGAAGATACTTCTTGGAAATTTTAAACATATTCCATTATTGGGATATCTATAACTTAATTTACAATAAATAATAATAAAAAGCAGCCATTGGATTCTTATTTCTTTCAATTTGGGTAATGTATTATTTGAAGGATGTATATGCAATTCAAATCTTAGACTTGAAAAAAGGAAAAAGAAAATGATAGTTGCCTCATTTAAACATAACCTGTGAATCAAGTTGTGCTTTTCTGTTTAAGTACTTCTTGGGAAACTACTTTACTTGGCCATATACCCTTGAGTAAAAATGATGTACGGAAAATAATATATAATTTTTGGATTCAGGAAGCAAAGAAAAAAATTTGGTCATTGATTACAAATTTATTATAGAGATTAATTTTATACTTTATTAATAGATAACATTAGGCAACCATCACTAAGTGATCTAGTGATCAAGAGAGTCTTGGTACATAAGAGATTATGGACTCACCTATCTAAAAATTAATTTTCTACGAATTTTCTTAGTATCTAAATATTGTAGGATCATATATCTTGTGACAATAATCGAAATTGCGCGTGAGCTAACCTAGACATTCACAGATATAGAAAAAAAAAAATTGAGAGTCTTTTGCCCACATTTTCAATCACTACAAAAATTAGTGATTCCTAACTTATAAGCAAAGCATATATAACCTGAACAATTTTGATTCATATGATAAGGATGATAATAACTTTGTTTTCAACATTGTCATCTTTTTTCTATACAACAAATTTTGAAAATTATTTTGAGATTTCTTTTTATTTTATTTTTTGAAATCTAAGTGATTCATAACATAATAAACCAAACCTTACCACGAATCTCCCAAATAAGAGAAATCAAACCAAAGAAACAAGAAAACACTAATAAAACCTTGATCGTGATCCACACCTCAGATCGAGGCCAACAAAAAAATGAAAAGCTATAAATCAAGAGACTCCTAATAAGATATGACACACCTTTCAACCTGCCTTTTTGACATAAAGGAATGATAGATTTTAACGTATTAAGCCAGTAACAAAAAGTCAAACCAACATTAGTTGGCGTTAAAGAAACTATATGGGTTAACCCTACGAACATGAGAACCACTGAGGAACATGAACTCACTAAAGTATAAGAAAGAACTTCAAAATCGTAGATGAACGAAGTCTAATTGGAAGGAAACGCTCATCTATCACGATATTAGAAAGTTTAAATTATTTTGAGATTTATGATTACATGGAAATTTTAAGTTTAATTTGACAACTCTTCTTGTCTCCGAAGGACATTAAATACACTCCGAAGTATTTCGGTGTCAGAATTTAGGGATGAACCAGTGGTGTCTCAGGCATAGAAGAGCGAAGTTCTGATTTTTCGGTTAATAGAAAAAAAAATGGCAACTGTTCTTAAAGTTGTTTGATTTTTAAATCAAAAGAAATTTATTTTTTAACAGGTCAAACAAGTAGGAAGCTTTTTTTTTTTTTTTTTTAAATCTAAATTTATTTTTTAAAATTAAATTCAAATTATTGACTTCTTGAACATACTTATATCAAAGAAACTTTTGTTATTGTCATTTTAAGAGAATTGTATAAATGACTATATAATATATTTTAAAGCATTGAGTATCGAGTTTATAAATACCAACAAATGATGGTTACTTAGACATGTTGTCGAGCTTGATGCGGTTCGATTTTCTTTTGCTCATGAATCGGCGGCTTATGCCCTCATTTAGACTTATGCCGTTGATGCGGTTCGATTTTCTTTGCGTTCAGTTTTGTATCACAACTATATGAGCAATACTTTAATTTTTACTAGTAAAGACTCGAGCCATAAGTACTCATCTTTATGACTAGGAAAAAGAAAAACGTATGGACATAAAAGGTGGATATTCAGCCATTTTCATTACCGTCTTTTTTGTAACTATTTCTCTGAATAGCCCAGCGAGCTAATAGAAGCCCAAGTTCTTTCTCCGAATCATTGATGGGCTTTTTCATATTAGTCCATAAGAATCGGCCCAATAAAAAGCCTACTAAATATAAATCGATTTCAAATACGCTCCTACAGGGTCGATCGAAACAAAGCGTTCATTTCAAAAATCACTCTTTCCCTCTTCACAGTTCCAACTTCGGCAACAATGGCGACTTCAACTGATCTCGCATCTGTAACCCTCATCAAGCTCTGGATCGAGATGGTTCGAAGCTAGAATCTCTGGAATTAGAACGTTTTCCTCATCGTTCTTCTCTTTTCCCCCATCCCGAAATGCCGTTCGGAGCCGACCATGGACAGGGAGGCTAACCTTCCGGCCCAGTCTGCACTTGCCAAGAAACTGAGCCGTCAAACCATCCCAGAAACTACGTCGTCGTCTTCATCCTCCTCATTTTCTTCCTCCTCGCCGCCGGACTTCCTTCGACATGTTCAAGCCGCCTTCAAGCGCCATCGACCACTCGGTAAGTGTCTCTAGGTTTGATGATAACTAAATTTGTTAGAAATTGTGATATTTAGGGCTTGTGTTTATGCTGTCTTAGTTTGGAGCTAATATAAGAAGAAATTGTTCCTTTTCTACAGAACTATACTGTATCTTTACTTCAGTTAGAGGGAAAAATTAGCTATTCATCTACTATTGTTGGAAGCTCGAAAAAGGGTAGTGTTTAATTTTCTGTATTCGTGTTTTAGCTTAAATTTTCACGAACTTCGAATTATAGAATTGAAAAATTTTGCGTGAATTCTTAGGAAACTATATGATTTCTCTGAGATATTAGATAAAGGAGTTGTTATAGTTATCAGTCTCTGAAGTTTACCTTAGATCTTTGTTTCATTGTTCAGTTTGGGTCTGCTTGGAAGGAATTACTGAATCAAGAATGTGAATTAATTAAATATTTCGGAAGAAATATGATTCTGCATTTTTGTAGAAATATGGTAGTCTCAGGCAATCGTATTTCATTTTTAGTGTAGCTGTCTTAAATCCAAATAGAATTTCTGACAATCACAAGTATTTCAGGTGTGATGCAATCAAATAGTATTAGACCCAGACGCTTGTTAGTTCCCCAAAGAGAGGTAACAAGGAACCCTCGTTCACAGACCGGGCTTGCAGAAAGTGTTAAGGAGCCTGATAACGAAGTTTCATTGAGTCAAGATCATGTAGTGAAGGATTTGATTGAACAGACGAAGAGCACAATGACTATAGTTGGGGAAACTCAAGATGAATCAATAACACCACCTTCTATTTCAGGCCTGATGACCAAAAACTTTGATGGAAGTTTCGCACCTGATGCCCACAGAGATGAAATTGTATGTGGTGTTCGTTGTCAATCGAGGAATGCATTGCCTGCTTTAACTGCAGGATCCCAGCATGTTGATGGCCAAAAAAAGGTTCGGTTCTCTGTTAGAAGCAACAAGACATCTCAAGGTAAATATCGGTGTCTTGTATTTGCTGGTTTAGATATCTGATCCTCACGTCAATGGTTTTCTTCTTGTTTAATTTGTAGCCTTTTCAAATTAGGCTCTAATGTTGTATAGTTTATTGGTTTTGAACCAAGTTTTGCTATGCATATGCCATATATCATTCTATTTCCACTTGTAGAGGTCCATGATCGAATGGCCAGTAGATTGGAAAACTTATCATCTCATATGGGTTCACTTGCATTGACAGAGATGGATTGGATATCCGGCAATCAAGGAGAAGCTTCTTGTGTAATTAATAGTGATGAACCTAAGCACCAAAGTTTTCCAAACACAGAATCTGATATGAACGTGAAGAACAATGGTGGGATTTCAATGTTGGCACAGAGAACGCCAGCTGTGGAAGATCAACTCAAGCGATTTGGAAACTTTTTGGCTCAACCACTTAATCAACCTTCATTTGGCCCATCTTATGCAACCACCACATCTGTTCACTCCAGCTCAGTACCTATGCTCAATTCAACGACCCATTGCTCTCATTTGCATCAAGAAGTTGGTAATATTGCTACCGAACCTTTGAGTGATTTTAAAGCAAATGTTCAACATGAAGCTGAAAGAAACGTGATGCCAACATCAGGGTCTTCTCTAAAGGACATTAGTGGTGAGGACAAGAATCAGAAAGACAATGATGCCATACATGCTCCTAGCCTTGCTGCCGATACTGAAAAAGGTACAAGGCAATATGACATCTCTAATGAGCATAGGGGAAAGTTAGCTAGAGAAAGTGATATTCTGAAACCTGCTTTGCAACATAATGATAAATTATCTGAAGGCAAAGGTTTAATAGGGGATGCCACGGATACAAAATCAAAGGCCCAAGTACCCAAAAAGTCAGTTTCTGATGTGAATTTGGATCCTTCTGGTTTAGAAAAACAAGAAAAAGTGGCGAGTGGCAAGAGCAGTTCAACAATTCGTAAGAGGAATTATGATCCAGACTTGTTTTTTAAGGTCAATGGAAAGCTTTACCAAAGACTTGGCAAGATAGGTAGTGGAGGAAGCAGTGAGGTTCACAAAGTCATCTCATCAGATTGCACAATATATGCTCTTAAGAAAATTAAACTTAAAGGTCGTGATTATGCCACTGCTTATGGGTTCTGTCAGGAGATTGTGTATTTAAATAAGTTGAAAGGGAAAAACAACATCATACAACTCGTAGATTATGAGGTACGTATCTCCACCTTGATATCTTTTATGCATGTGTTTTGCATTCATATTTTACTTCTCTCTCATTTTCAATGTGGGAATGTTCATCATTTTACTATCTCAGCTGCTGCTCGGCTTCTAAGCCATGATTTTTCCTTTCAGCTTTCAATAGTAAACATATTTTGGCCCCATTTGATAACATCTTCATTTTTGGTTTTATGTTTTTTTGTTTCTAAACATAGTTTTATGTTTTTAGGAACTGTGTTTACCAAAACATTTTCTTGCTTACTTTTTCACATTTCTAAAACACTTTTGAAAGCTTGGCTAAACTTGAAAACAAGAACATAACTTTGAAAACTATCATTTTTTAGTTTTTAAATTGTGACTAAGATCTTAAATTTTTTTTGGTAAACTAGATCAGGAACAAATAAATCCTTAGCAAACACTTAATCCATAAAAACTAGATAACTAAAACCGAAATGCTGGAATCTGTGTTTGATCAATCTTGTGTCTAAACTGTGGAATGTTTATCAGCCGCTGATGTTTATTTGTGTCAGGGAAAACTAATCATCTGTCTCTTTCTAGGTAACAGATAGGAATTTACTTCAGGAAGTGTTGAATGGCTCCACGAATAATAAAGATACTAGGGTTAAGGATGATGGATATATATACATGGTGCTGGAATATGGTGAAATTGATTTGGCTCACATGCTCTCCCAGAAATGGAAGGAAATTGATGGCTCCGATCAGAGTATAGATGAAAATTGGCTTCGATTCTATTGGCAGGTGATCCCATCTTCCAATTTAGAATCAAACTAAGCAGTAACAATAAGTGCACTTTTATTAATGTTCACAATACTTTTCTAAGTTTTCTTTCCCCTCACCAATTTTAGTTTTCAAAATATGGCTGGCATTTAGTAACCATTCCTAGTCCTAGCTAATGGTTTTAGTTTGGCCTTTTATTTTCATTTTCTTACACATCACATCCATTGAAACGCCTCAGTACCCTGTGTTTAGACACAATTGTACAATACTATAACTATTAATCTGGTAATTGGAGTAAATTCCTTTTTAAAATAGAATCTTGAAGTGTCCCCAAGGGGTGGCACAAGTAGCTGAAGACTTGGGCTTTGAAGGTGTGCTCCCCTCAAGGTTCCAGGTTCGAGACTTACTTGTGACATTAATTTGTAGACACCTCCCGTGTTTCCATTCCTTCGATGTCTCTCGGTGCCTGTAGGGATGGGCGTAGTTACCCCGAGTATAGTGGAGCAAAGCTCCAATTTCCTGATTTCAAAAAAAAAAAAAAGAATCTTGAAGCTACACAAATTTTCATAATTGATTAGCCAATATTTAGGGGGGAAAAGGATTAACATACACACATCCGTGGACTTGGTAGATTTCAAATCAAGCATGTGAGGCTATAAAACCTATTAATTTCAACTCTTTGTGATGGAGCGCTTACCTTATGTTAATAGTTTTGAACTTTTGTGCATTATGAAATTTGTTGCATGTGCATTGTTGTTTTGATTTGTCTTGTAGAACAAGATCCCTTACTTTTAGCTGTTTGGAATCTTGTCCTGTTGGAGAATATGTATATAGCTGCATACTTTTTTGCCGCTCAACAAGTTTGCATAAGTTTCGCTTTTATAGAAAATGTTTTGTACATGACAGCAAATTCTTCAAGCTGTTAACACCATACATGAGGAACGCATTGTTCACTCTGATTTGAAGCCAGCAAACTTTCTTCTTGTCAAAGGCTCCTTAAAACTAATTGACTTTGGCATTGCAAAAGCTATAATGTGTGATACAACCAACATCCAAAGGGATTCCCAGGTGAATATCATTCGACGCCCTTCCATGTTTTTGTTTTTTACGTGGTGGATGTAACTCGTACAATAATGCAAAGTTACACAAACTTTTTTTTTTCACTTTCATATTATTAATCAGTCAATAAGATGGTTTTTGAAATTTTCCATATCACAGGTGGGTACACTGAGTTACATGTCACCTGAGGCATTTATGTGCAATGAAAAAGATGCGAATGGAAACACCATCAAATGTGGTCGACCATCTGATATTTGGGCCCTTGGCTGTATTCTTTATCAGATGGTTTATGGGAGGACCCCCTTCTCCGAGTATAAGACATTCTGGGCCAAGTTCAAAGTTATTACAGACCCAAATCATGAGATTCAATATGAACCAGTAGACAACCATTGGCTTCTTGATCTTATGAAGAAGTGCCTTGCATGGGACCGCAACGAGAGGTGGCGAATTCCTCAGTTACTTCAACATCCTTTTCTCGTACCCCCAGTGTCCCCACACCTCTCCTTATCTCAAGACCAGAGTTCCAAACTTCTGCAACTTATTGCTGAAACAAGTGCAAATGACCAGGAAGCTTCATATCTATGTTCTCAGCTTCAACAACTGCTCGTCAACTACGTGCAGCCGGTGACATCTCTGTTAATATCTTCTAAAGACAATCAAAGTGAGCTGTTTTCCCAAACGTCGAAGAACGATTTTCTGCTACACAAAAATCGAGCCACTTAGAAAGTTGAAAGGTGAAAATATCCTGTTAATCATGGTTTCATGTTCTCTTCGGCCTGAAATTTTTTGATTTGAGTAGCTAATGATTGATAGAATATGAAGTTGCTTCTTGGTACATAATGGTTTTTCCTCTCCATGTTCGGAAGATTAGAACATCTGTGGATGATCAATTTAACACCTCTGTATTGTTTGCCAATAGTGTACAATATATATCATCTTTACTGTGTTTCTCGGCTTTGACGATGTAAATTTGTCTGTAGTTTTGTTCTGGAGCTTGTCATTTATGTTTCTTCTGAGATTCAACACAGAAACTGAACATCTAGCGGATTTGCATCCACTTTTGTATCCAACAGCTATTCCAATGGAATTTGACATATTTGTATAATGTTTGCAGGACTCATCTTTGTTATAAAATTCAGAGTGGTTTGTTACTTCCAAATTTAGAACTATAATTGTCAACCTCTCGATTTTGATTAGCTCCGTTAATTCATGCTCTGTTTGATAATCATTTTGTTTTTTGAAATTTAAATTTATTTTTATTTATATTTCTTACAATATGTTCTATCTTTTTTACAATGTATTTAACTTTAAGTATGTGAATGTTAATCAAATTTCAAAAACAAAAATAAACTTTTAGAATTTTTTTTTTTTTTTTTCCCAAATTTTGGTTTTGTTTTTACAAATATAGGTAAGATGATGTAGATACATAGAAGAAAACATATGTCTTCTAATGTATAATAGTTGTTGTAACTTAATTTTAAAAACAAAAAACAAAATAGTTATCAAAGGGAGGTTTAATAATTGGTAACTCTTTTTTCTTTTTTTATCATCGACTCTGCTTGGTCATCCGTTTAAGGAGAAGAAAATCATATGGGAGCATTTTATCAGAGCTTTTTGTTGGGGTATATGGTTGGAGAGAAACAGGAGGATCTTTAACGACAAATGCTCATCCTTTGATACTTTTTTGGAGAACATCACTTATCATGTTATATCTTGGTGTAAACTTAATCCGTTATTTTGCTTTTATAGTTATGAAACACTAATTAATTACTGGAGATCGCTTATTTGATCTTCTGTAATCTATAACTATTATATTGTAATTTCAGGAATCAATGAAATCGTTTCTTATCCAAAAAAACTCTTTTTTTTTTTTTTTTGTATGAATGTAGAGTGGGAGATCTAAACTGTTTAAAATCGAAAAAAGTAGATATTTATTGATTTACTTTTATGTTTAATGATATACTATGATCATCATGAAAAGTCACAACTCCTTTGAGCTTGATTTTTAGCGTTTGTTTTCTTTTAGCTGTTTCATGGCAATATCTATAATAATTGAAAAACGTGGGTACTGCCAAGTTTTGTTAAGGCAAAATCTCTCTGAAAAAGCTTTTAGAATAATATTTCCAACATGAAACCTTAGATCTTCTCACGAAGGATGACCAGAACAAGCACATTCTGTATTTTTAAGAGGTAATTGATTGAAGATCATAATTTGCTGAAATTTTGAATTACTTTCAAGAATTTGGCACGTTTGCTGCCAAGTATGATAGCCATAGCCAACGAGAACAATAACTCAACGACATCAATGTACATTTGATGACCAAGAGGTCACGAGTTCGAATCTCTCACCTCCAATAACTGTAACTCAAAAAAAGTATGATAGCCATGATTAGCGTAAGTATTAGGTTGCATCACATCTAAGAAAATTTGCATTGGGAATTTCATGTACTAAGCAAATTCAAACATTATTTGTTTTCTAAATTTAATTATACAATAATGATGTATTACAAATTTTTGTAAGTAACAAGTCAGTTCATGCACATCTCGACTTTTTTTTACATGACTTGCAACATTCGAATGCCAAGAAATTTAAAATAAATAAATAAAAATTATGAAAAAATAATTCTTAGATAAGTAGACACCATAAATTGAATCCAACACCTCTTAGTTATTTAAAACCCTTCTTAACCACTAGCAGCAGTATTTATCTTGTATTATTGTCAACACTACACCAGCCTTGAGGGGCGGTATAGTTGAGGTTTGGACTTTAAGGATATGTTCACCTTCAGATCTCCGGTTCAAGACTCACTTGTGAAATTCATTTGTAGACACTCTTCAATTATGTCTCCACTCCTCTAATATATTCCAATGCCGCAGCTTAGAGACTGATCGGGGGTGGTTTAGAGGAGTAAAAGTTCCAAGTTCCAGGTTCCAAAATAGACAAATAAATTGTCAACACTTCACCATATCCAAAATAGACAAATAAATTGTTTTCAAAACTGACTACCAATTATATATTTTAACTGCTATAATCACTTTTCAAAATTTTAACCAAATGCATTTTAAGACAGGACAAATAAAACAATCTTATTTTGCATCAAATGAAGCCTAAACAGTTAAATACCCCCAGCGCCACTTTTCCCTTTCTGAAATGCAGTACACTTCCACTTTTGCACCACAAAACTAGTTGACAGTAAAAAATTATGAAAGGAACAACAAAGTTCAAGCAGGAGGAACCCCATTCTTCTCTTCATTTCTTTGGCTGGAAGACTTCAAATTTCATAATGCATCTTGGTTCAATACTTCAAAAATCTCTCTTCAATTTTCCACCTCCTTGAATTTTGGCATATTCAACAACCAACAGACATCAGTTACACTGTTCAAAAACTGATCTTTTATCCATTTAACAGAAGTACTACCAATAGATGATTTGTTTTGGGAAAAAATGTATCTTGATTCTGATGTGAATGCAATGGCTCATAACTGATAAAGAAAAAAGTGTATATACGGCTTACTAGCTCTTTGTTCTTTTAAACTCAAGGGAACATATGTTGTACATATCCTGATCTTAGTCAAATAAGGTCTTGCAGGCTCTTGGTTCTTAAATACCAAATAATAAGATTTCGAGATTGAAAACGATGCCAACCTTTTTATGTGTTCTATAAATTCATCAGAATTTGCCACGAGAAATGAAGGGGACACTGAGACACTGGTGCATAAGTTGTATCTGCAACGTAATAACCAGGATTAGATAATAATTTGAAATAGTGGAAACAAAATTGTAGACATGTCTTAGATTTTTTTAAAAATCAATTTAGTGCAGAAAACAGACCAATTCCCATCCAGGACTCAAACATGTCTTTTTGTTTTTGGATCCAACTTAAGTGCACTTTTGATTATTTTTACCAGACATACCATCTGACCGTACAACATTTGGATGTCAAAAAAATGCGTAGAAAATTATTTCCTAAGTAGGTGGCTACCATAAACTGAACCCAACACTCTTGACTACTAAACCTCTCCTTGATGGTTCAAACATTTGAACTATGGGAGTTACAATTCATCAAAGACAGCCAAGTCCTAAGCGATTAAGCTCATATTATGCACAGAGACATGCAGCCAAGAAGAGTTCTGAACAAAGCATGGATCTGAGCTTACCGCTTAGAAGTAATGTTGGGTCTACTCATCATCAATAGATAAGAGTTTATAGGAAGCTTCAGCACGAGCTTCGTCCAATTTTAGTAGCAGCTCCTTCATAAAACTCGAATTAGTTCCATGAGTAATCCGCAGTATATCGAATGCCTTGGTATAAGATTTCACAGCATCCTCTGTATACCCAAGTAGCCTGCAAATCGAATGGCATCACATAATTGAGAAGTCAATGTAATAATCAATTACAGAATGATAATTTGACACATAATATAATCATGCAGTTACTAACCATTCCAATTTCCCAGAAGTATAGAACTGCAATCCAAGCAAGGGATGGATCCCAGGGTACACTTCTGCAATCAAAGAGAATTGACTGAGAATCTATTATATAAACTGTTGAACCATGTGGATTCATAACACAAGATCAAACATAGTCTACCAAGCCCGAGAATAAGTATAATAGTAGTTTACGAATAACAAATTTGTAACCTAGGGATCAAATTGTCTCTTGTTATTTATTCTACTCTCTTGTTTCATCTGAGAAGCAGTTTTCTAGCTCGTCTCTTGTTAATTATTGTACTCTCACTCTATTATAAGTGGCTGCTGTTTCTGTTTTGTTTTTTATTATTGCATCTTGTACTTTTTCCCTCTTCATTTTCTCATTGAAAGATTAGTTTCTTGTTTCAGAAACAAATCTAGGGATCAAATTGATAACAACATGAAAGACTACTTTTAACTGGGGAAATAAATCTTGGATGTCAGCATGTGGCCAATGCTTCAACTGGAGAAAGAAATCAGGTGATACAACTAACAAAATGATCCTAGACACCCACCAAATCAAATATACTGCAAATGTAAGTTGTTTCTTAACCAAAAAAAAAAAAAACGAACAAAATAAAAATAAATAAATAAAAAGAGACATACTTTGATAAACCGAAATTGTCATTTTGCAGTATGATTGAGCTTTTGTCCAATTCTCTAGCTCCATTGAAATCTGCATGAAACCGCAGATATTCAATCACAAACCAGTGTGTGCGACTGTAACGTATTTGAGAGAAGCTGCAAACATATGCTCATTATGCAAAATGATAAATAAATGGGCAACATTTTCTATTAAATACCAGTAAAATTCAGCTATCTGCACCCTATCCATCAAAAACAATCCCTTAAAATATAGAATCACGACCTCAAACTTTGATCAATTTGATCGAGCACTCTAGACCAACGAAATTGTAAATATTCCAAAATGCACAAACCACCCTTTGACTACAAACATTGTTACATTTTACCCCAATTTTTTTTAACTCTATAAATTTCGGAAATTATTATATTAAGTTCATTCTAGGTGGTTATCTACCAAGAAATTAATTTCTTACGGATTCTCTTGATATTTAACCATCATGTATTGGCCTAGTGGTCAAGAGGGCGAAGTTATAAGTTCAATTCATAGTACCTACCTAAGAATTAATCTTCATCAGGTTTTTTTTTACATTCAAATGTTGTAGAATCAGACAGTATGTCTTATGAGAATAGTCCAGGTGTGCATGCTGGTCCATATAGACTCATGGATATATAAAAAAAAAAATCCCCATTAAATCTCTGGTTTTCAAATTGATGTTTAGCCATCATCATGATTTTTTTTTTTAAAAAATGATGTAAAGAAAAAGTATGATTGTAACAATCTTATAGGCTTGATTGAAACAACAATTTAACTCAAGGCTGTATTGTGCATTTTGCAGTATTTAAGGGTTAATCGGCAACAATTTGTAGGTTTAAAGGAATAACAAAACAACCTGACGATTCAAAAGTGTAATTGCAACAACTTCTATAATTCAAGGCGTTTGCAATTTTTTCACAAAATAATGATAATTTAAAATAATTAGAAAACGGTGTGAAACATCATTAAATTATATTTAACAAAAGAACTAAGATAGTGCTTATAGAAAGACTCAAGGTTAAGAATCACCAATGCTACCTGCAGTCGGCATGATATTTAAGCAATAACATATTTATCAGATTGAAAATACTCCAAACAATAGCAAGATCTGACTTGGATTTCAAAAGGATTAGTTGGACAAATAAATTTGACATATGTTACATAAGCAACTACAAAAATTGGTAAAGAATGATAACAAGAAAAAGAAAAGTGAAAAACATTCTTACTCTACCTTGAGAAGCTTTTCTCGAGTTTGCATCAAACTGATAGAATAAGGATGGCATAATATCTTTTGGAGCTTCTCAATTTTTTCATACATAGATAAAGCCTCTGCATGATCTAAATTTGGTTAAAGATCAAATCAAACTCAATGTTACGCCATAAGTATAGATCCAAAAGACCAGTTTCTATAACAACAACACCAATCCAAGCTTATCCGACGAATGAGAACGCCTATGATTAAAATATATTTGATCAATGAAAAAACCCAACTACCATTAATGGTTTATAATCAAACACCAAAGGATACTTTGAGAAGACAAAGAAGTAGAAGCTTCATCTGATATTGATTTTATCTCTCTAGCAATGTTTCTTATCTCTTCCTTATTTCGAACAAGCCCACATTGTTGGCATGTGAATCCAGTGTCATCTGCGCGAAAAAACGTACATTGAAATAATGGCACATTCTCAATTACTGATCAAGTCAAACATCACATACCAGAATTACGGAGCAGGAAACCATCACATTGGTCCTTTTTGCACCTGTAGCCCTCCAAAATTGCACTTTCTTTGATTTCATCTTCTTGGACCTTAAATTTTAGGAAGGGGAAAATGATCAAATGACTAGCAACTCTAACCATTCTGAAATAGCATTATGTGTTTTCAATCAAAGATGAAATACGTCTGAAAGATGCAATTATCAGTTACAACTTTAACGCATCGAGAGCAAGTGCAAGTGAATAAGTAGTTTTCTTTAAGAGCCTTTTGCCGAGTCATAGTGCTTCCAGCAGTTTCAATATAACTTATTGACACCTAAAAATATTACCATATAAATATAATTAGACATGGAAATGAGGAATATGAATCATAAAACAACTGGGAAAAAAAACGATAAAATAGAGCCTCTGCAGACACAAACAGATAAAAAAAATGACCACTACAACGTAGTGATTGGTAAAAGAATGAATATAGAGAAAAATGGTTACCTCAGCACCTGCGGGAATATGCTGCACAGCACGAACCACAGCAGATCTTCCCTCAAATACCAAAACAGCATTGGGCAAGCAGCTATAGGAACATAACCACTTAGTGACTTAATTGATTATTAAAATGAAGTTATGAATGTAAATCCAGAACACGTCGTGCGGGGAGTTACCTATGATTTATAATGGAGATTACGGGATATAGTCCAGTCCCTAAGGGTCTGAGTTCACTGTCACATATGGTATGTGCATTACAAGCAAGCTACATTGAAATGCATGAGGTTAGACTAAGAAGGATGGATGCAAAATTGATCTTACCAAACCTTGTGCTTATAGAAAAGAGGATTTAGCATCAAAACTTACTGCAGGCAAAAATATCAAATAATAGCAGCAGAGAAAGTACACGATGTCACAATCTTGAAAAGGCAATGTATGGGAGATGGCCGAGATAAATTTACGTCAAAATAGATTTTAGAGATACCAACAGTTAATTGAACAACTACTCTCCATCTCAAAGTTTGTACTGAACAGGATAAAATTATGGCTAATCTGTTCTTCATCCAGCTAAAGACAAGACGACCACTTCTAAATGAAACTTCTTGTTGTTACACAGTACAATGTTCGAATAAGAATTTCAAGGAACACAAGGCTGTTTAAATTTAGAATGTCAGGATTACCGGTGACTAAAAGTCAAGCTTGGTTACTATATAAAATATGTAAAAATATAAATGTTAAACATAGAACCTTGGAAAAGTTTCCAGCTATCTCTTTTACGTTAATTTCTGGCCACTGCAAAATCAAATTCACTAGAGTTCCCATCTGAGCATACAACACCAATTGTTTTTCATCTATGCCAGACATATCTGGTAGGAAAAATGGTTAAACAAAACAAAACTACCAAATTGAATGCTACAGTGATTATAGCAATGCATTATTTGGATCAAGAACTTCATTAATGAGGATACGATCTATTAGTGCATCCACCAATTTATAATTGTCTGTTGCAGTTGTAGGTATGACCTGACAAAAAAAGAAAGATTTGTTTACACATTGCAAATATAAAGAATAATATAAATATCTAGATAAATCAGATTAATAATGGAGCAAAGCTCCGATTATCCGGTTTCAAAAAAAAAGATTAATAATTTTTAAGACAATTTATTGCACAAGACATGGAAGTTCCACATCATTCTAAAAGAAAAATCTTCATAAACTAATAGAAACTTTCTTGTACGGGCACATAGAAATTTGATCAAATAGACATATTGGTGTTCAAATATATCTTCACAAACTAACAGAAACTTTCTTGTAGGGGCACATTGCATACATCAGACATTGAAATACAACACTTCGCTTCAGTATCCTAGAGAAGCTAGCACATTTTCGCTGAAGATAATTCTTAGCAAATAGGGCAAGGATTTCTTTTATTCTTTTTGTACATTCCTATAGCTACTCTGTTTACAAAAGCCTGGGGAAAGAAATTGCCACTTATTACTGTGTAGTGTTTGATCACTTCCTCATGCTCAAATTAGGAGATGGAGCAAGAGTGGAAATTTTGGGAGGATGATTGGTGTTCTAGTAAAGCCTGCTGTTATAAAATCGGAAACAACAATCAATGAAAACGATAAAGAACGTGAGACAAAACACAATGATTAACGTGGTTCACTAATGGCGTGCTAGTTACGTCCACGGGCAGAGAAGGGAACTATTTTATTAAGGAGATAAGAATATAAGAATGTTGATAAAATAGGGCTATTATTATAAGAGATTTCATATAGTGCACTATCATAAAACCGTATGCCCAAATCACATAAAAGCTCAATTACATATTTCGTCTAGGTTAATGTTCTAGTAGACTCAAAGGCTTCTCAGCTCACAATTGAGATAGTTGCATGAAAAGTTGGAACCTTGGGTTAAAATTCCTTGATTAATAGAGAAACAAAGGAACAGACTACCCTTTTCCATTGGTTGTTGCCTATTACATCCTTATCTACGGCCAAAAAGACCCATAGGAATAATTGATCCTTCCACTGCTCATTTCAACTGCCAGTAAAGCTTCAAGGCCAAACCATACTAGTTTCCTGCCCTAATTTTTTCATGAATGAGTCTAACAGGGAAAGAACGAAGCTAGAGAATACTTCCTAGTTCCTAACAGAAGTTTTCAGATGATAAACATGCAAGACACAATACAAACACAAGGTGTTTGATTAAAACAGGAGGGAGAAATTTACCTTTTCACTTTGCAATTTTCTTCGAATAAAGAGTTTGATCATCAACCTTATAGATGGAGTAACAGAAGTCAGCCTGTTCTTGTCAAGCCTTGCGAGAGCATCACATTCAAGACGATGCAACTTCCACTCTGACTTCTGAAGATCATTGAAGTACAAACTAGTCAAATGCCACAGTTCAATCAACTAAGTCATTAATAGAGACCAAGTCATTAATACAGCCCATCTAGTCACTATATAAAAATGGCATAGAAAGAATATCAAATTAGTAAAATATAAATGGTGTTCTTCACGCCAGTATAGAAAAATATGATCTTTTTGTTGTTTTTGAAATAGATTTGAAAGTTGAAGCCATACTTTCAAAGGAGAGTAAAATGTCCTAACATGTGCTCAAAAGTTCTCAATTTCTGGTTTACTTTCTTGCACGATCCTAACGTGCAAACAAGTCACAATAAATAGTTTATCTTTAACTCAAGTTCAACGGTGCATATAATATAATAGTGGAAAAGGAACACAAGAGACTCCCTCTATCTCCCATATACCTGGCATGTACTACTGCAATACCATGCAACTTTGCAAGCTGAGCACTTCTTAATGTTTATTGAAGTGAAACATCCGTCACATCTGGACTCAATTCTAGAGTTATTCGGAACACAAACATATGGTTCATGCCTAATTATTTCTTCTCCTGCAACACAAAACATAATGAGTCCCATAAAGTGCTGTTTACGCTGACAGATCTATCGGTAGATAGATACTAACAACACCTTACATACTTCGATGTGCATTTGTAGAATAAGATTACAACAACTTTAATATAGTTTCATATAACAATCAGGTTATGGCAGATAACTAAAATGCTTTACACTAAACCACCTAGCCCACTCTTGGCCATTCGTATATTAGTATATGGGTGCAAAGAGCTCAATTTTATCTAAGCTACTTTAAAGCTAAAAGAACACCGAAGTTGAGCACCAATAAGCCAACGAGTGTTTTTAAAAACTCAAGACGCAAGGCACAAAAACATGGGACTTTTTGTTTGTGAGGCGCACAATATTTAAGAACATTCATAGAGAAGATATAGCATAATTGAAGTGGGTATATTAAAAAAATGTATTCTAAGAGTTCGTTAATGTTATTTTTTAGTTAATAAATAACAAAAAAACACTTAAAAGCAATGATTTTTTCATTTAGGACACGGAGAAAGAAAGATTGGGTAAAATTTACCGGGTAGAAAGAACTTCCTCTAACCACACATTCCAACCCCTCGGTCCAACCTATCATTCCAACCTCTCCTCCAAACAACCTTATCCAAAGAAAGTTTTTCTACTATCACTCCTCAAAACAAAACAACTTTTTTTCTTACAACTCCTCTCCAAACAACCTTATTCAAAAAAGGTTTTACTGTAGTCTGTAACTACTCGTTCAAAGACAGCATTCAATCCACTCAATTCTTCCGCTTCCACTCAAATTCCTCAAAACCAAACGTGACTTAAGTTCAAAAAACTTATCTTTTTACAAATAATCATAGGATGACACATGCCTTTTTACCTAAGGCACTCAAGACACAAGGCAAGACGTTAGACCCGCACCTTGAGTGCGCTAGGGTGAGCTTAACACCAAAAAAAAACGGCAACTTTAGAGTTCTCACGAATTCAATAAACAAAAAAGGCAACCAATAGAAGCAACGAAGAAACAAAAAAAGAAAAAATAGAAAGACCCGGATGGAAATCTCTGGCGGTGAAAAGGCTCCGACCCTTTTCCGGCAGAATGGTAACAGTTAACCCACGGCCGTTTATAGAACTCTGAAAACCCTCCATGAATGTCACAAAGCACAGAGCACCAACCAACAACAACAATGCCTTATTTAACCCACCTGAAAACCCAAACCAGTTAAATGTAAATTGACCATCAAGTAAACACAAAGAGAATATAACCCTAATAAAGGCAGCTGAAACCTGAAATTGAGTAAAAAGGTTGGAGCTTTGATGGGGACGAAAAGAATTTGACTGAATGGTATAAGATTACGACACAAAATCTGAGAATATGAATTGATTTTCAGAAGCTTGGTGACACGTGAAGCCAAACAGAGACTCTTTGAAACCTACAGAGTCAAGAGAGAAATATATCTATCTATATATATATATATATAAAAAATAACAGTCGATAAAATTTATTGATAAATTGAGACACCCATATCTTTAATAATAATTTTGAATTATAAGTGAACTAAAAATAATTGAGACACCCATATAAAATAGTTCATAAACAAGTTAGTGATAGGGTTATCGATGTGTTGATTATATTATTTAGTCTATATCTAATGTAATACCACAGGCTCGTACTATTCTTCATGAGGATTATTATAAATAATAAGTTATTATAAATATTATAACCATAATTATGATAATATAAAAGAAAAAATCAAGAATAATAATATAAAAGAAAAAAATCATGAATCTCAAATGATATTAAACCATGACTAAAATTACAAGTGGGTTGGTGGTTAAATTATAATAACTCAATTATCTTTTACACCCTCCAAAGATATAACCAAGTAACAAAATCTTACTAAAACAAATGGCAAATTTTTTAAATTTTTATGGCTCTTATGACTAGGTAAACATATTTGGATAAAAGTACCTAAGTTATGCTATTATTTTATTTTTAAATTTAACATTTGAAACTCGAACATGTAAAATATTAAGTGATATATGAAACCTCTAAAATTTTAGTCTTTTTTTAGGATACAACACTTGGAGTAGAAGATTCGAACCCGTAAACATTGATGCCGCTTGAGCTACCGTTCGTGTTGATGAATATAACATAGTGATGTTAGGGTATACTCAGTTTGTATCATTTGGCGAATCCAAAACAACTTCGAAACACAGAGTTCGCAATTCTCACGGTCACAGCCAAGCTCACTATACAAAATTACACTACAATGCGTTCGTGACTGTATATGTATATATGTATATTGTTTTCTCCGCAAACCAATTTTAAGAACCTTGCAAAAAAGGCTCTTTTGTAAGAGAAACACGAGCATATATACATATATACATATACATATATATATATATATATATGTATGTATATTGTTTTCTCCGAACAAACCAATTTTAAGAACCTTGCAAAAAAGGCTCTTTTGTAAGAGAAACAAGATGCTCATGACATGTTCTTAACCAACCCACTTCGCCATTTCACCTGCCCAGATTCCCACTACTTTCTTTCCATCATAATCTCTCCCTCTTTTAGGGCTCTTACCAAAAAAGTTGCTTCAGCGCCTAGATCAGGTTTGTTTCTGCCTTGTTTCAATCTTCGTTACAGTACTTTTCCTGGATTTTTGGTTCATTACGTTGATTTTACACGATTTTTACTTAATACGGAAATTGGGTCGTTTTGTTTCATAAAAAGTTGTGATTTTTTTCTGTAAAGAAATTGAATAACTATGTGGGGTTGGAGTTTAGAGATTTTAAATTGGGTTTCCTCTTGAAAACAGAGACTTTCTATAAAGTGAGGGGAAAAGGGAGGTTGTTCTCTTCAGTATCTGGTTTAGAAATGGAGACTAGTTCGACCTGTGCGTTGGTTTTGAGTGGAAAAACAGCGACTGAGAAGGAAACTGCTCTATTTCTGAAGAGGAATGACACTTTGAAGCTCCCTGATGATACTGAAATTTTGGTTTTGTTGCACTCAGAAAGGGATAAATCTTTGGAGCAAAGTGGTTTTCAGATTGATTCAGATATGAATGCACTTTCTAACGATAATGAAATTTTGGTTTCTTCAAACTCGAAAAGGGATGAATCTTTGGAGGAAAGTGGTTTTCAGGTTGATTCAGTTGTGAATGCACTTTCTACTGATACTGAAATTTTGGTTTCTTCGAACTCGAAAAGGGATGAATCTTTGGTGGAAAGTGCTTTTCAGATTGGTTTGTATATGAATGCTCTTTCTACTGATACTTTTGGTAGATTCCTAATTTGGTGTCCACGGATTCCTTCAACTCAGGATGTCATTTCTCAGTAAGTGTAGTAAGTTTTCTTTTTCTTGTTCGCCAAGCTATTTTTCGTTTATTGACGTGTAAGCTAACTATTAGTTTGCAACAGCAACTTCAGCAACCTCCCACTTGGTGCTGTCTGTGTGGCTGATGTTCAGTTCAAGGGAAGAGGTGCGTAGTGCTACTAAGTAATGAAAAACTGATTACATGGTTTGTTAATGGAATCCTCTTTCTATTGAAATTTGAAAGTCAATATGTGTATTTAAGTGAAGGTCGATCAAAGAATTTGTGGGAATCTCCCCCTGGTTGCCTTATGTTTTCCTTTACCATTCAAATGGAAGATGGGCGTGTTGTTCCTCTACTACAGTATGTAATATCTCTCGCTATTACTGAGGCTGTAAAAGATATTTGCGACAAAGGGGTAACTTTTTTCATGTTTTGCCTCATATTAGATATTCTTATTGAAATCTTTGTTAAAATATGAAAACTCTGTTAGAATCAGTCTCCTAGTTGAAAAATCTGATCAACAGGTGATGTTAATTCATAACTTAAAAAGAAAAGAAAAAGTTCATATTTGGTTTTTTTATTATTATTATAATTAATTTTAAAAAAAGTACGAAAACGAGTGGTTAAGTAAGTTAATAGCATGACCCGTGGGGATGTCTCAATGTCTTGATATGCTAGATAACCAAAACTATTGAAGGGACTATAGAAAAGTATATGGTAATGGAAGGAGGATGCAGTTTGTTTGAAAGAATCTGGGAGGGACTTAAGGAATAGATAGGTTCCAACTTCCAAGTCATGTTATCAACTTATCATTAATTGGAAAGAAACACAGGTGAGGTGAACTGGAACGTAAGAGGACTTGGTCAATGATCTCATCTTTTTCTTTAGTCGTCAATTCAATAAAAGATCTCGGATTTTTCCTTTTCGATTATTTGGTTGGAAAGGCACAAAATCGTTTGGGAGTCGTCAATTTTAATTTTGATCTATTGTTGGCTAGTTTTCATTTTTTATCTTTTTTTGGAGCTCTTCATTATATAGTATATTTACTCATAGGTGCTTGGAGATTTCTCCCTTGTTTCATTCATCAATAAAATTGTTTCTTATTAAAAAAAAAAACTTCTAAGTCATGTTATGAACTTGAGTTGAGGCTAATACTGCGCTTTCTCTTTGGGTTCCTATTTCAGGGTTTACCCTATATTGATTTGAAAATAAAGTGGCCAAATGATCTTTACGTGAATGGCCTGAAAGTTGCAGGCATTCTGTGCACTTCAACATATAGATCGAAGAAGTTCAATGTTACTGCTGGTAATTGTGTTTGTTTTCTTTTCCATCTGATTTCCTTGACATTCCTTCTTACCCTTCCCAATTGAAACTTATAATCTCCATATAGCACCAATTTGAAAAGCCAAGTGTCACTGTGGCGTATTTTAACTGTTTCATGTTCTTCCAGGTGTAGGCTTGAATGTAGACAATGATAAACCAACAACATCCCTGAATGAAGCTCTTACAAATTTATCCAGTATACCTTACAAGTTCAGAAGAGAGGATATCTTAGCATTCTTCTTTAACAAATTTGAAAGACTGTATGATATTTTTATAAATCAAGGTATTTATATGTCAATCCAATGTCTTCCTCATGATAAGATATTGTCACATACATGCATGGATTTATAGCTTCTTCGAGCCGACAAACAATGCTCTGGAGAGGTTTGTGAGTTATGAAAATTTTAAGCAGCAAACACAATTTGTCAAAAGATTATGAAATCATCTATCCCTTTCCCCTTCATATCTGAACAAGTTAGTGTGAACATCGTTCTATCACTTCATGCTATTTGATGCCTTACAGTTTTGTGCATGCTAAGCATTTGAATTCTACCTATGGCATAAATGATAGGAGAATTACAGGTGAATAATTATACATGAAGGAAATTTTCCTACATTTTCAAGTTACATATCTATCTTTTTTAAAAAAATTACATATATACCAAGTCTGTAAATGATAGGTATATGCAATATTTCCCCTGGAGAGGGTGGGAGAGAGAGCTAAGATAGTGTTCCTTTAGGATGTAGAATTTTATTCTTGTACTCGCTTGAAAAGGCTAGAATTTTTGTAGCACGTCATGTTTATCAGCCTCTGGTTTGTTCTGCTTCAGTTTCAAAATTTCCCAGGTGATCTCATTCTCATAAAATCCTTGAATAATACCATTTTGTTTTCATCATTTATGAATTATTAGGGTTTCAGGCTCTTGAGGAACTCTACTATCAGACATGGTTGCACAGGTAACTCATGAGTCATGATATATATTTATCAACATATGTTCTGTTCCAATTAGTTTGCATAGTCAGTCTATGCATTTGTTTGTCATGGGAACCACCGAACCAGAAACATCGTGGAAATGGACTATGTTGTTTGATCTTTTTAGTGCTTAATGTTTATGCGCCAGTATGTTTTGCAATTTCTTTGCTGTAGATATAATTTTGTTTACATCTGTGTATGTAGTGGGCAAAGAGTTATTGTTCAGGAAAAGAAAGAAGATCAAGTAGTGGAAAACGTAGTCACTATTCAGGTACGTAATATCTGAATGTTAGCTGATTTGGCAAATGCTGCTACTTATTCCCACTATTCTATTTGCTCCTTCACTGGTAATTTATATCTTTTAGTTGTTTACTGTTAAATAATCCTATCCCTGAAAGGTGATCTTGGTTAAAAAAATTCAACATTAATTTCTTGTTCAACTCAGTACTGGAGACTCCAAAATGTTCTATATTCTAAGATTTTCATGGGTTTAAAAACTGGAATTGTTTGGGTCCCTAAGGAACGGCTTTGTTGGTAGAGGCTTGAGGTCTCCAAAATATACTCCCTTGGAGGTCTCAAGTTTAAAACTCACGAATGAGCTTAATTGTAAGATTTTTTGTTGTCTCCCAAATTCGAGTCTTAGGTCGGTCATGGGTGTCCTGGCTATCACAAATAAATAACTAAAACACTGGAACTGTTTGCAATTTCAGAAATTTGACTGTTTCTTTATACAGGGTCTGACAACTTCAGGATATTTGCTAGCTATTGGAAACGACAACCAAATGTGCGAGCTCCATCCCGATGGAAACAGGTTAAGCATTTGAATGAATTCCTATTCTTGATTTAGTGAATTGACTATGATGTGCTTTGATTTCTTTCAAAAGTTTGATACAGACACATTCTGATTCGTCGTCATTAAGCGTACAACATCAGTGTCTATACCATATCGATTTCATTTTGAAACTTGTCCTGAAAGATTGAGAATTTATTGTACATGGAAAAATGTAAATTTGATATATGCATACCATTGCCACAACCTATACGTTCAAACAACTAATAGGAAAACTTGTTTTGACATCTGCTTCAGGCTCTCTTAGAAAATCTGGCCACACCCTAAACCCAACTAATAGGAAAACTGTCCTGTTTATATTGGAGATAGATGCTTATCTTAAGAGAAAGGTCTATCATGGCTAAACTAAATCATTATTATTTACGAAATGTACTGAACTTGATTACAAATTCATATGTGACTGAGAAACAGTGGTCAAGAAAGTTAACTCCTTCAAAGTGCTTTAGAATCAATCATAATGATTGCAAAGGAAGTTACTGCCCTATTGGCCAGTCAATCAATATTGTAGGCTGTGCTCAGTTGGATGAAGCTTTTAATTCTGATTTATTTATTGCTTAAAAGTCATTTTGAACTAAGTTGGTAGCAATCTACATGCCCTGTTTCTGCATTGCATTTGCATGCATCAGCTCACAACCCCAAGCTTAACAAATTTGACCATTTGAATTCATGTCCATATGCAATGAATGTTGAGAACTCAATTTAGAAGGTTAATATGTATTAGATCTGATCTTAAATCTGATGCTCATGTCATCTCCCTGTTGGTTCTACAGTTTGGATTTCTTCAAAGGGCTGATCAAGAGGAAACTGTAGTGAGAATACGGCCTTTTTCACTTTCTAAGCGATGGCTGATTATGATCTGTATGGAATGGAATCTTGTGGTTGAAAACATGTGCTCTCTTTTATTTTTGGTTGAAAACTCTCTGTTTCTATAGTTGGTGAAATAAACGATAGACATATTATTACTTTTTATGGTTAAACAATCAGATCTCTGCTGAAGTTGTTAATATTATTTATCTTTAAGTAAGGGTGTGTTTGAAAAGAGGTGTTTCATTCGGAGGGATAATGATTATGAGGGATTTTGGGTGGTTTAGAAGCATTTGGAGAAAGATAAAACTTTTGCTTAAAGATTATGAGTGGCTGTAGCAGAAAAAACTTTCATTTGGATGGAGGAGTTATGAATAATTGAAGTAAATAATATTATATCTAGATGTCCTAAGTTCGAGACTCATCTCATCAGTGACAATAATTTGTAGACACCTACCGTGTCTTCATTCCTTCGATGTGTCCTGGTGCTCGATCCAAGAACGGGCATGGTTACCTCCGGGGTATATTATATCTTGAGAGTTTTATGGAGGGGAGATTTTTACTGTTACTTTATCGAAACGTGGGGTCGTCGGGCCAACCCTACCCTATTTGTCCAAACCCCTCTAATCCCCCAAGGAGGGTCCATGGTGAAGAACGTGTTATATATTTGTGTAATCCTGTTGAATGCGTGGGACAATATCCAATTGATTAGAACAGTCCCCACAATCCGTATAATCAGTCAGTTTTCTTTTTGTTAGAAAGTTATGAAATTCTCTACAAACTTTATTGCCAGCTGTTAGAGGTTGAAACTGAAACCCCGTTATGACAGAAGGTGCTGCGTTGTTGTAATAAAGAAAGGTGGAATGTGGTTTGAACTTTACAACTGTGAATAAAATGAGTGAAAAAGGAAACAGAAGAGCAAAAGATTCTCGTGTCTAGGCGCCATGTCAGACCCAGAAACCGGTATGTCTTCTTCTGTATACTTCATTACGGTTGTTGTGGGCCTTTTATGTTTAGGGTTCATTATCATATGAGTCAAACGAAAAGGAGTTAGCTTTCCACATGGACAACAGTGGATATATATAGATTGAATAAACAAAAGGGTCCCCATTATTAAATGTGGTCTCTAAACTCTATTCTATCCTTTCAATTTTGTGTCTAATGTAGTATAGAGATTCACTCTTTTTTTTTTTTTTCGTGTTTGGATTAGTTTATACGTTCTTTGACTATTTTCAAGTGACAACGGTTGGATCTTACTTTATTTGGTTGTCAGAGTAACTCGTAATAAATTAATTCTTAGATGTAGTTATTCGTACTTTATTATTATTATTATTATATTTTTTTTTTGGTAAAATATAAATTTGGTCTCTATATTTAAAGAAAGTTAAAGTTTAGTTCTCATGGCTTCCAAAATTAGAGTTTAATCTCTATGATTTGAAGAAAGTTAAGTTAGAATTTAGCTCAAAATTAGAATTTAGTCTCTATGGTTTTATAAAACATAAAATATAGTTTTTATCGTACGTAATCGATATTGTATTAAATACATGGAAGCTCAATATTTATGTATAAATTATATGATTTTTTTTTTTGTTCTATCAATCACTTAACTCATAATCATGATATCATTATTGATACATGAATAACTAACTTTTAAGTACTTAATTCAGGAACGATTAGAAATGGGAAGAACTATTTTTAAAGTTTTATCAAACCATAGAAACTAAATTCTAATTTTTAAATTTACATGGTCTAAATTTTATATTTCTTCAAACCATAAGGATTAAACTTATATTTTACTCTATTACTGAAAAATCAAAGACTTGCTCCACATACACAAGATAATCACGTTCGTCTCTAGGTCAAGAATGGAGACGAGAAAGGTGTCTACAAATTAAGGTCACAGGTAGTCTCGAACTTTGAACTTTTAGGAGAGCACACCTTCAAAATTCAAGCCTTCGACTATTGAGTCACCTCTTGGGGACATCCCAACCTTATTGATTTAAGAAACTTTTATTTGACTACTAGGCTAATTCACGATGATCATTAATTCATCGTCCTTGTAATTTAACCCTAGAAAAGGCAAGAACCGAGTTGGGCAGTGGGGGTTTGTTGTGATGTGCGGAAGAGTTGTGAGAAAAGCAAAAGAAATAAACTTAGAAACTGGGTTTATGTGTAGAGCTTATGTGCCATTCATTCATATTGGAATTTGGCTCTCAATTAGAATTCCCAATTCAGCCTCAATCATGCGTTACGTAAATTATGGTATCCTTATAATTTTACAATTATGTCACACAAAACCTGCATTACATCTCATTGTCTTGTCGTTTTCGGGTGTCTCCCCCAGTACGATGTTCAATGTGTTTAATGGTGGATTAGGTTGTGTTTTTACGGGGCCTTTGCTAAATTCCTTTTGGGAATTGAAGTACAATTATGGTGTTTCATTTGTTGCATTACTTCTTCGGAATAGAATCTTAATAAAATATTGCAAATAATATTAATGATACCATTTCTGATAATTAAAATTTTTAAAAATGAATTTATTTTATTATTATTTTTTAAGAAGTATTTAATTATTATTATTATTATAAATTTATATTTATATTTATTATTATATATATTTTATGTTATTACTAACAATTATTATTATTACTATTATGATAATTATATACTATTATTTTATTCCTTTGATTTTTATTTTATTTTTTTAATATAATATTCCTTTGAATAAATCAATGATAGTAATAATAATGCGTGTATTATTGATCTTTTATATTTAAATTTAAATTATTAATTATTAAATATTTTATTTTTTAATCAATTTTTGTGCAACCTAACATATATTTCACTATATTATGAAATTACACATATTAATAATTTGGAATCATTTATTTGTATTGATAAATTAAAAAAAAAAAAAAAAAAAAATCTTTATTATGATTATATAACTTTAGAATTGATTGTGACCGTAAAATTATTATTATGATGATAATTAAGATAACAATGATTTTTATCCAAATCAAATCGACCGGTTATTTCTTTAGTTTTTTTTTTATATTTTTCTCCTTTTTGCTGTTTGGATGGATATTTTTGTCGGGGAGATTGCGGTAAAAGAGAATAGAGAAAGTAAATGAGGTCAAAAGTAAAAGTTTTTGGAATGGGAAAATGCGTAAAAGACAGGCCAATGAGAATCCATGTGAAAAAATTAAAAAAAAAAAAAAAAAACGGGCAAGTGGGGATAGGAATGAAAGAGAAATGGTTAAAAATAATGGATTAAAGCAATATTCCTCCTTCAAATTTGTAGAGATTTTTATTTTTAAAATTATACAACAATCAAATTCATAATTTGTCAATTATTGAATTTATATTAATATCATTGAACTTCTGTTGACTAAAATTTGTAGAGACTGCCAATGGATGTGGGCAGAGAATTGTTTTTTTTTATTATTTTTTGCATGAATTTTTTTTAATTGTTTGAATAAATTTGTTTTAAATTCAATTAAAGTTAAATTGTAAAAAAATATCCATAAATTATAGGAGTTATTTTATTATTATTTTTAGCATACACTTCTTTACTTTGAAAAGTTTCAAAAATATTTTTAAACTTTATAAAACATTACAAAAATTTGCTTTCCGTAAATTTGATAAAATCGTTAAAGTTTTGTTTCAAAAATGCACTTAAAAAAAAAAAATTGCCCTTGGTCTTAAAAAAAATTAAAATTTTTATGAAAAATGTTAAAGTTTTATTTCAAATATCCTAAACATTTAATTATAAAATAAAATTTTTACCTTTGTAATTTAAACTTATCAATTACTTTTATATCAATATTAGTTGTTTAGACTCCGTTTGATAACGATTTTATTTTCCTTTTTCGTTTTTAAAATTTAAACTTGTATTCATTCAAATTATCTATTATAGTTATTCTCAAAAAAAAAATTTAAAAAAATTATCTATTATAGTTCGATCTTCTCTTAAGAAATTACAATTATAATCAAAATTCGTTAATGAAATAAACTGTTAAAGACCTTTTTTGTGTTAATCCATTTCAACTTCACGGTCATGAGTTTGAGCCCAAAAATTGGTATTTGACTCTCATATTATTTGAGAGCAGTCGTGTCATCTATGTCGGATTTGTTAGTCTCTTCCCCAATTTGTACTAAAATAAAAAAAAAATAAAAAAAATTAAAGACTCTTTTTGGTTGATTCTAAAAAAAAAAAAAGGACTCTTTTTCGTTTTTGAAAAGTATTTTTTTTAAAAAAATACACACATAATCTCAGTGGTCTTTTTAATAAAATAATCTCAATGGTTTTCTTTTCTTTTCTTTTTTCAATGGTTTATGTACCGATAAAATAAAATTCCGACAAATAGCATAGGCGCTCATCACGCATAACAAAATTCAAAGTTGAAACAAATTGCCAAATAACATGAATTTAACAAAATTGTTGTTTAATTTTTTCTTCGTATTTCATTTTTGTTTATTTCTTGACTTTCAAATTTATGAGTTCTACTACTTTCGTTAAATGAAATTAAAACTTGGAGTTAATTTGGCTCCCTCAAGGGCATTGCATTCTATAAATACAACATTTTGACATTAAATTATTTATAAAAAAAAACTTTACCATGCCATCAATTGAGGATTATGTTTATAATTTCAGAATATATTTATTTTGACATAAATATTTATAATTTACTCGAACACACGAACGAAAAACACTTTGAATTGAGTATTATCTTTTTAATTATAGTATATAATTCAAAATTTTGACATATTGGTTAAAGTCTCTGACTTAACAAACTAAGTTATTTTCAAGTTGGACAACAGTTCATTTTCTTTACTTCAATAAGAATCGAGTGTGGGGATCGAATTCGTAACTATTTGACTATGAATGTAACTTATATTGGTTGAGTTATTGCTCTTGTTTGTTGGCAAAATATTATTTATTCTCAATACAAAAATTTCGTTTTTCTTCACCAAATAATTTAAAATGGGTAGTTATAAAAACTATAAATCTTTAAAGGTGTTCGAAGAAGGAGAATGAGAGTAGTTAAGAAGAGAATAATTCTCTCATTCAGGTTTGTACAACCGACCATCATTATAACAATAATTTTATTTTCATATAACCACTTTTTAATCTCCTATAAATATTTTTTACTCCTTTCATAACTACTTTTTATTGACCCATGACTACTTTTCTCTTTTTTTATATAATCATTTTTTTATTATTTCCATATTCACTATTTTTTTTTAAATAATTATATTCTTTTTATCCAAAAACATAAGTAATAATTTTTCTTTTTTGTAAGACAAGGGTAATCATGCCCGTCTTAGGCCAGACACCAAAGATATCGAAGGAATAAAAACAAGGGAATTGTCTACCAACATAAATAATAATTTTTCACATAATTATTGTTTTTAGCTCAAAACCAAATAATTACACTCTTTCATTTTTTTCTCTTTATAATCATTTTTATTTTTCTATAAAAATGCATAGGATAACATGCAAGTTGGTGGAAAGGCAGGGTAAAAATGGTGGGAAAAAAGGGCAGTGTGGAGTGAAAAAGTGAAAATTTTTACTTAAAAAAATAGGTAAATGAGATGGAGTCTTACCATAAAAGTCATATCAAATAGCATTTTGCAATTTGTACAGAATGAGGCAATGTGAATTTCTATATGATTTTGTTTTGTTTTGAATTAGTTTGGATTTTATAAAAAAGTTTATTGGTAGTCTTAAAAGAAAAAAGGAATTGGATCTTTCCCTCTAATAATTGGCATGGCAATTCTGTAATGATTCCTCGTTGATCTGAGACTCTCCTTTTAAACCCTACCCACTTCTCTCCTTTCTTTATTTTAATGTTATGAATAATAATGAATTGAGAATTTTTTTTGAATTAAATTTGAAAGTACAATACAATTTGTTTGAATTATATTTGATAAGTCCCATATTCTTCGTATTAAATAGTTATTGTAGGTATTTAATAATAAAATATATATTATATAAGTGTAAGTAAGTTAAATAAATTATAAATGATGTTGTTGGTTTTAAACTCATTTCTGACGTGATTTCAAGCTTAGAGCATTTGAGCAAAAAATTGATTGATATTTGGAAAAAATTAAAGTGATGGTGATACACAATCGGTTTGAGTATGTGAAATACTTTATGGTTATAAAGGTGGTTGTGAAGAAATCATTCTTCACAAAAAACCTCTTGGATGAAATAGTAGGTATCTCTTGTTCTTTATTGGCGTACCTTGGATCTTAGGGACGCTGATCATCATAATTGTCTAAAGTTGGGATGTTCGAGAGATGGGTCAATCTTGGACATTTCTTATATTTAAGAAAGTGGTTACGCTTTTTAGGCATCTATGGATTTTTAATATTTTCATCTTGTTAATTTTGAAGTTACTTATGTTTTTGTTTGTTTTCTTGAGTATGTCGGCGTCAATTTGGAAGTTGTTGATACGTTCGAAGGATGATCAATTAGTGGATAAAAGATATTCTTATGAAGGTCTTTGCAAATTATTCTCGTGAGAAAGGTCTAGTATCTCTATAAGATCGATCTTTTTTCCAACTACCTTGATGAAGCCATATACCTCAGTGAAACATGATAGATGGATTATCCCACAAGATTTTTCAAAATTAAACCATAGAAGTGTTGAAGATAACTTTTAAATCTGTTTTCTTGAAATTTTATTATTTCTTGTTTATAAAGATTATTCTACGAGGAGGTTTTCTCTTTGTTAAAATTTTTATTATCATTGACTTTTCCTTTTCTGTTCGGCCCCGATTCAAATTGTGGGTCGAATCCAATTTAATTTTTGAGGTTGTTCTTTGTATTTTTTGTTTGTTTCTTTAATGAAAGTTTGTTTGATAAAAAAATAATAATAAATAAATGGTGTTCTTAAAAAAAGAAAAAGAAAAAGATTATAAATGTGTTAAAATCCTTGAACTAAATTTATATTTTTTTTAAAAAAGTCCACTTTGTTAGGACCTATTAAATCAACTTTAAAAACTGCACTTTCACGAGTCTGTTATTATTGTTTGGTAAACAAAAGTTGGCGGTAAATAAACTATGTAGAAGAAAAATTGGGCGATAAAGTGAACAAAAAATTGGGCGATTCCCAAAAAGTAAGTTATTTAAAATTTTGCCCTTTTTCATGTAAGAAAAACATTCGTTTTTGTTAGTATCGAAAAATATTCCAAATCTACCTAGCGCAATCATGATAATATTCAAATTCATTGTCGTATCAAGTGGTTCAAATAGAAAACAAGTTAGATTTCAAAAAATATGTATACATAGAAAACAAGTAAAGGTTAACAAAAGAAAATTTCAATTAATCATAAGGGATTTTTCTTGAATAAAAAAAAAAAAACCATGCTTATTACAATTTTAGAATATATTCAATCAAATTAAATTAATAGGCACAAATGTAAAATTTATTATCTTCGATCAAGTAAAATTGATAACTTTATTTTAGTTAAATTAATTGAAAATAATGAAATTTAAATATTTTACAAAGTACTAAATAATTTTTAAATTTTGTTATAATATATATGAGTATTATAATTTATTATTTACCACAAATTTTCTTATTTAAATCCATATACAAAATTTTAAAAATGAGTTTTTTTTTTCTTCTTTCTTAAATTTAACTACCTTAAGAGTGGGGAACGTTGGATATGAATATTTTCTCATTTTTTAAAACCATGAATGTTTGGTTATATTTTTCTTAGTATGAAAAAAGTTAGTAAATATAAGAGATCTAATTTCTAGTATATAATTTAAATGATAAATTAAAAACTTATAAAGTCAAAGATTAGTATTTATAATTTTAAAAACAATTTTGTCTTTATAGTTTGTAAAAATTTAGTATCTAATGTTTTTGTGAATCTTTATTTTTACCTATTTAATTTATCAACAATTATGAATAATGTGGCTATTTCTTTAGTTTAATAAAAATTTAAAAATTTAAATCTTAACTTTTTACCAACCATAAGAATAACATTATAGTGTTCAAAATTATAGAGATGAATAATTTTCTTTAAATTATTGAACCAAAACTCTAATTTAATTTTATTTTATACCAAAGTAAATTATAGAGATCAAAGTTATAATCTACACTAATTTAATTTTATATAATTTAATCTTGATTTTTTTTCTTTCTCTATTTTTTTTCTAAAAATGTAATTTTAAAATATTTATATTATTTTAAAAGTATAGAAGAATAGACTTCTTTGGTTTTTAGTTTTTAAAAATTTAAGATTATATTTATTCAATTTTATATATAGAGAGAGTTTCGTTCTAATAATGATGTACGTAACTCTTAACCAAAATTATCTTTTTAATTTGGATTTTTTTTTTTTTTTTTTTTGTGGCTTTCAAATTTCAATTTAGGTTTTTGAAAATATGATTTTTTTTTTTTTAATTTTTTTTAGAAGATTTGAAAATATATGTAAAGTGTAAATATCAAAGTGATAAAAAAAAATCATATATTATAATGAATATCATAGCTTAAATTTTAAAAATAAAAAATAAAAATTAAATAGTAATCAAAGAGAGCCTTTAACTATTTCATTAACCTCAATAAAATTAGTGGCTCACATCAATTTATATATATATAACTTGCAATATCAATGTGCACCTAATATCCAAAATGTCATAATTTGAAAATTTTCACCTCCAATTTTTATGATCTTAAAATAATAATAATCTGATTGCTACTCCATTCTAATACCATGATTCAAAAATAATAATAGTAACATGGATTATTGAACTTTATACCACCATAAAAAAATTAAATTAAAATTCTTTATCCCAGATTATTCAAATAAAATGAATATGGGATTGCCACGTGGAACAAGCAGAGGAGTGCGCTATCTTCTTCCAGTTTTTTCTACTTCCGCGTCCGACCGTCAACTGAAAGTGACGTCACCAGACCCTTCCAATCACGTGCTTCCTATCATAACGCATGTGACCTCATTTTAATATGTTCCCTCACCCTTGCCTCTAAAGAGATGTTTGGCCATCAAAAATAAAGAAAATAATGGAAATGAGGATAATTTTTATATTTAAGCCATAAAAAATTATTCCCTTCGTAATGACGTTTTTTAAAATTCATTTTTTTTTTATTATCCTCCTAACTATTTTTTATTTTCTACGATAACTTTTTATATATTACATCATTATTTTTCACTCATATCATATTTATTATTTTATTTTTTCCATAATCATTACCTTTATCCCAAATACAAATAATCATTCTCTACGTAATTATTACCTTCAGCTCAAACACAAATAATCATTCTCTTCCTCATTGCTCTCATAATTATTATCATTACCATTCTCCTTCTCCCAAATACCTCCTTATTAGACCTTTTCCATCCAACTCCACGTCAATAATCCACGTGTACATAATCTATTGGCTGTTCTATTTTCTCTATTTTATATAATTGCAAATTTGTACTACTATAGCAAACAATAGCAATCTGAAGAATATGTTATAAATAACAATTTGATGAATAATAATTCAATTCAAGCCAGGATTTATATCGATATACACTAACTTTATTTTTATAATTTTTTATGTTATCGATATACGCTCTCAAGTTAAGCAATATCATTTTTGAGATATTTAAATTTTTTTATTCATTATATGATGGATATTATTCCTTTTTATTTTGAACATGGTTAAATTAATTCAGACATTTAAATGTTGAATCAAATAATTATGGATTTTTTTCATCAAAATGATTGAAAATTTTAAACTTTTTTTTTTCTTTCCTTTTCTAAGATTAGTTTTTTTTTTCTTTTCTTTTTTTTTTTTTTTTAAGAAAGAATAAGTGAGCATCATTAAGTAAGCTTTTCTTATTCTCAAAAATAAAAAATAAAAAAAATAAAAAAAGTAATTTTTTCTTGTATTGGTGGGGTTGGAAATAATATTTAATTCATTATGATCCTCCCATGCTAGCGAAAAAATCCAAACTATATAGACAATTTGATTTTCTTTCTATGTGGCTTTCCATTATTACCATAGGCACCGAACTATGGAAAGTAGGTTCATATAGACTAATCATGATTAAAATATTTATTTACTTTTTGATCATGATCTTCAAAAGATTCTCACACTCGACTAAGAAGGATGATTAATAGGAATATAATTTTAGTGATATATAACACAATTTTTTTTTTTTGAAAGGAGATATGTAATATAATTTAATAATTAAAAAGTTATATATTCAAATTTTAAAATTATGTTAGAATTAAAAATAATTAAAATGATGAAAGGTTTGGGCTATCTTCTTTCTTTAGTAATATTTGAGAAGATATAAATAATAAAGATTGTTTTTATTATGAGTTTTTTTTTTTTATTTTAGAAAGGGATCAACAATCTTATAAGGTATTACTATTTTCAAATAATATGAGAGTCAAATATAGATTTTCAAGATCTAACCTATGATCGTAATGTTGAACTAGATTACTAAAAAATAATAAAAATACTATGCTCTTTGGGTTGGCGTTTTTTTTTTCACACGTAAAAACAAAAGGAAAAAATGGGCATATTTATAATGTGTCTTGTTCAAAATTTTTGTGGTAAAAATGAGAATGTGTGGTTTTCTTTTAATAGACGGTTGATTTGAATTTGGTTTTTTTTTTTTTTTTTTTTTTTTAACGGTTGATTTGACTTTGTTCTTTTAATTTCATTTGATTTGATTTGATTTTCCTACTTTTCATTCGAAATCTCCAAAAGTGGTCTTCAAAGTGCGAGCTAATCATGCGATCCCTATCTTCTCTTGGTGTACCAATATCTCTCATCAAAAGATAACACCATTAATAGTCCATTCAAATATTATTTTTAATTGTCTCTTAGTTTAAGCTTAATTACATTTTAAAAAATATATATGTTTTTTGTTCTTTAAAAAAATAAAATATAACAACATTTAATTTCCTAGACGTTTTAAAATTATTGTTTATTTGTACTAATATATATATATATATATATATATATATATATATTTTCATTATAATAGACAATCTATTAAAATATTGAATGACTAATGAATGAATATCTCTTTCAAACTGAATTCAAACAAGTGTCTTAATTATCTTCTTTTTATATATATATGTATATATATATATATATATATATATAATTTTTCTAACCCTTATATTATGCGACTGTCGTATTTTTTCTTTTTCTTTTTCCTTTTTTTTTTAAAAAAAAGACAAATTTTCATTAATTAAGCAAATAAAAAGAAGTACAAAAACTCGCAAAACCTAACTCGAACTTGACCTACAAGTCAGGCTGTGACTGACCAAAAAAGAAGCTAAATTGAAAGGACATTTCAACAAAGAGAGAAGTCTCTCGTACAACGATCTTAACATACAAGTACTAACAAGACTTCAAGAAAACAAATCTAAAATTCATCTTTAATACATGTAAGGTTGAATTTTGAAAGAACTTGTGAGATAATCCGTCTATCATAAAATTCACTGAAGAATGTGACCCCACCAAGATAGCTGAGAATAGTATCGAGTTCATAGATGAACTTGACCTTTCCAATGAGAAAAACTTGTAAAACCTTTGATAAAAATAACCTTTGCCTACCAACTTCTTACTTAATCGCGCCAACAACTCCCGAACTGACTCCAACGAACCAAACAATTCAAATAACAAAAAAAAAAAAAAAATGAAAGTGCAAAACACATAAATGTGACTGTCGTCCATTTCTGCAGTAAACTGTAAATCAAAACTTAAATACAGAACTATTAACATATATGGATCATAATAGAATAATTAAATCAACTAAATATCAATCAGGCATAAATATAACCAATTTAAGAATTGTAGATAGGAAACTTGATGAATCCATGGCCTGAATAATACCGAGATAATAAACTGTCTGTTGTTTTCCAAGGCCAAATCTGTATTCGCTAAAATCTCTAATTTTTCCAATGCTAAATTTGTATTTGCTAAAATTTTACCAGTGATGATATGTGACTTGATCGATCTAATCAATCCTTTTTATGGTAGTTTTATATTCAGAGAAAATAGAGCGTGAAACATTGTCCCACTCCTAAAATAAAATGGGGAAAGAACGTGTCCACTTCTAATAAAATGAAGAAAACCTGCCTTTTACTTTAATGGCATGTATTTGTCGAATTGTTAAAAAGATCCCTAAACTTTTCTAATATACAAAACACACTAAAATACCTAAAGTTCAACAAATTGTCACGGAGGAATTTACACTCGATAATTGTTTCTTAAATACTACACTAATAATCATTGTGTGTATGAATTACTTAAAATATATGAATCAACATCAGAAATTAATTAAAATTTCTAACATAAAGATCATAATATTTTCCCTTCAAATTATTTTTTTAAAAATAGATAATAATATCACAAAGATGTACGAACGTGGAGTGAAAAATAACAATACGAATTAAAAATAAAAAGAACTTAGGTCGATATTTTTGTCCATGTTTATATATGAACGTGGAGCACGTGTTGTGTGGAAACACTCCTTGGTCGGTGAAATGGTCGAGAGATATTGTTTCTTTTTCTTTTCTTTTTCTTTTTTTAATTTTATTATTTCGTCGCCTGTTTATGATTATCACATATTTTACTTTCAATTATTTATTCATTATATTGTGGTTATTACTATTAGACCGTCGAAGTTTGGTGTATATGCCAAATGATAATTGAAGTCTTTGCCTACACGTAAAATATTCAAGAAATTTGTCGGATTAAAATAAGCAATTATATCATAATTATTATTTTAAAAAATCAAAATGCACGTTTCTTCGACAGCAATAATAATAGTAATAATTAATTTTTATTTTTTAAAAAAAAGTAATAATAATAATTATTATTTTAAAATTATAACCGTTCATTAATAAAAATAGAAAGACATACAGACACACTCCTAATTAATAGATAATAAAAACAAGGAACGATAAAAAAAATCTTTTGACTACTTTTTTCTGAGTCCACAAGTCGGACCAAGACAAAAATATCAACACATTTGTCTCCAAGTCGACAGCAATTACTAAATATGCTTGATAAATCAAATTAACCAACAAAAATATGAGTGTATTCTCAACACATTTCTTCAACAATAATTACTAAATATACTTGATAAAATAAATTAACCACCAAAATTAGTAGATCAACAATACATTCTTTCTATAATCAAAAGGTCATAAATTTAAATTTCTATTTCTTTAATTATAATGGAATTAAAAAAAAAAAAGATTATCATTTTACCATTTGTCTCCCCATGTTCTATCAATCTAAAATAATACATCATCTCACGCCTTTTTACATACAATAAAATATTAAAAAAAGAAAATAGTCATGAATCAACTTGAAGTTCAAACTCAAATAAAATTACTAACATGTTTATTTTCCCTAAAATCAAATGTTGAAAGAGACTTTTAAGGCTAAATTATTATTATTATTATTATTATTATTATTATTATTATTATTATATATAGAAATTGTATATTAATTTTAACATTAGATAGCACATGATATCTAAAACTATTTTTAAAATACGGTTGAAAAAAAAAAAAAAACTAATTGTAGAATAAAAAATTATTAAAAAATATGAAACGATTGGATGGAAACTAAAACAATTGTTGAAATAATTTTAAGGTAAAGTTCCGTCGGAGTTGAAGAATATGATCTTTATTTATTTATTTAGTTATTTATTTTGTTGGTCCCTGCAGGCTGAGGGAGCGGTATTTCACTGTTCAAAAGCAGACTGTGTAAGGATAAAGTAGAGAATATCCACTTGAATGTACGTGTCCACGTGGCGTGACCCCATTGGAGCTTCACCGTAGATCCTCCTACGTCAGATCCCGTACTTACTGGCGAAGCTTAACTGTCCTCCACGTTTTTCCTACGCCTCTCCTTTGCATTTCCCACGTCTTGCTCCTTAGTTTTCATGCAAATACTAAAATTGAAGTTTCTTTTTTTTTTTCTTTTTTTTTTTTTAATAAATGAGATATAGAAGTAAACTTTTAGGCTAAACTATCATATTTAACATTTTAATAATACTCAATTTTAATTTGTTCAAATGGCTAGTTACATGACTTAATTTTGACTAAAATAACTATAAAAGATTAATTTTAAATTTCAATATATTAATTAAGTGATTATTTTAATTTTCACGTCAATTAATCTTTAAAAAAAATAAACATAAAAGTAAATTTAAAAAATACACAAAAATTAAAAGTGAGCATTATTAAAATATATGAGTAAAAACATTCATTTTTTTTAAACACGTGAACTAATTTTGAAACATAATTAATATTTTCCTAATTTTATTTTGATTTTTAAATTTAATTAAATAATAACCGAGGTCGATATCAGCTTAGTTATTATTATTGTTTTAGTCGAAATGGATACAACTTAATATGAAATCTTTTCACATTTTTGATATGGGATCATCAATAGTTATATATGATTGGATGTAACATAGTCAAAATGAATACAATTTTTTTTTTTTTTAAATGATGAGAAAATCCATTTTAAAAAATGAGAAATTTGAGGTCCTCGATCTTGTTGAGCTAAAATAAATTATGTGGAATAATAATGTCGATCAAGAGAAATTTTGAATAAATTATGTCAATTTTAACCATTGAATTATGTCATTTATATATAGTAAAAAAAGTTGAGTTCCTTTCCTTTTCGAAACCAACTCCACTATGTTTTTATCTTAAAAATAAAAAATGAAAAAATGAAAAATTAACGATGGCCAGAGGAAAAATAAGAAGGCTAGAAGCGTGGTAAAATTTTGTTTCAAATTGCCAAAAGATTATAACAACTACTCCAAAAGGTCAATATGAAAAAAAATAATTATTAGGGAGCTACCTAACAATTGAGAAACTATTCAAGAAAATAAAATTTTAAAATTTTAAAATAATTAATTTTTTTTAACAAACAAAAGTTGTAGACAATGATTAATATTTATGCTAGTTGGTTTAGATGCTCATAGATTTAAAAGACACATTTAAAATTGGGAAATCAAAATATATTACCTTTTTATTATTAAGTTGTAATGTATTTCCTATTACTTTCTAAACCAACTAACTAACCAAGATCTAAAAATACAATCAAACCCATGCTTGATAAAAGGAGTCTTTCTCCATTTAGACGTTTTTATTTTAATTTTAAATTAGAAAATGGAATTTTCTTTTCTTTGAGATTATAATAATTGAGATGGGAAATTCGAATCCATGATATCTTAATCATTAGATAATAATATTGTATCAATGAGTATCTATAATACATTAATAATTATTGAAGTAAATACTTTAAAATTTACATAGGTTTATAATTATTTTATGAAAATAGTACCTCGCTTACAATTTCCCTAAATTAAATTGACATCTTTACATGGAATAAATTAAGTTAAGGAAGAAGTACTTCCAACAAACAAACAAAAAGTATTCACGAATTGCTTGACATAAAATTAAACATGTAGGCATCGATAAGTATTTAGATTTTAGTTTTTTATTTATAAATTTTAAGTTTAGTTTTATTCAAATTTCATATAATACCTTTCATTTTTTTACAATTTATCTATCATTTTTTTAAAAAAATATGTGAATGTTAAACAAATTTTAGCAAAAATTTTTGTTTTTAAATATTAGTTTGATTTCTAAAAATATAGGTAAAGTGTAGATATTCAAGTAAAAAAAAAATATATGCTACACTAATTGTTAGAAGCTTAAATTTCAAATACCAAAAGATTAAAAACAAAATAATTATCAAACGGACCGTAATTTTTTGGAGAACATTTAAAGTTAAGATTTGAATATCACTTCTCACCCATAAACACTATATTTCATAACAGGTGAGCTATATATATTATTGTTGGCTATAATAGTAGCTTTACAATGTATTTCTTTTAAATAAACAATATTTGAAACAAAGGATTTATATACTTAAGGGTGATTGGATTTAAGGGTTGGGAGAGTTGAGGAGAGGAAATTGTTCAAACTCTACGTTTGTTTTTTGACACACAACAACCCCTCTCAACTTCTTTCCAACTCATCCTCATATTTGATCAAACATATTTAATCATATAAAACATCAAATTAATCTTTATTACAATAAAAATTAATTTAAAAAAACTCTCAACACCAATTCCAAAAATAAATAAATAAATATAT
>JBBMKA010000030.1:839360-891264 GCA_037833695.1 Sechiopsis laciniata
TATATATTCAAATATCTCTTTTCAAAATACAAATCCCCCAAAAAAATCATAACATCTCTTCTCCAAAATATCAATTCTCAAATAAATACTACATCCTTCCAAATTACTCAACTTCCTCACCTCTCTTCTCCCAAACTCCAATAATTAGGTTACCCAACATACAGTTTAGATTATGCTTTGATTAGCTATAAGTTGTACCAACAATAACAGTTATTCAACGATATTAATGTACACTTAATTATCTTAATTAGTAATAATTCAAAGGCATTTGATGGGAAAATCGAATTTGATGAAAAATAACATGTGATTTGTAACACAGTTAGCCTACAGTGAAATAATATAGTGTGCAGAGTGATATCGCTGAGCTACTATTATTGTAAACAATGTAGTTGAACTTGATAAAATTACATTGAAAATAAAATATAAAAGAATTAATATTTTATTTTTGAGTTAAACAAATTTGACCCCAAAACTTAATACGAACCATTAAGAACTCTTCAAAAAGAAAACGAACTAATGAAAGAATATTCCCCATTTCCCTCAAGCCATCAGCCGTCACCGTCATCCCCCTCAGCCGTTATACCCGCGTTCGCCACTGTAATCCCTACACCCTTCCGCACGCAAACAATACCCTAGAAAAAAAAAAGAAATTAAATTAAACTAATTTTGTATAATTTAGAGAAATATTAATTAACCACCCGTCCGGCAACCTCCCTATTTAAACTGGTTCGCGCATTGAGTCGCGTCTTCGGCACTCGCCGCGTGTCAACTTCTTCTTCTTCTTCTCCGATTTGCTTCTTCTCCAAATTTCCCCAATTTCAATTTGCATACATTCAGAATTATTTCCTCTCTGTAATACAAATTCCATTTCCATGGCAATCGATTCTTTTCCGGCTTCTTTATAAACGATATAGGAACGGAAAATTTTCTGTAATTGAAAAATCTTCCGGATTCTTTGTTTCACCGATTTGGATCAATGATTTTTCTTCCGGCAGACTCCGACGGCGTCATTTTCACTTCCGCCGCCGTCTCAGATCCGTCGGTTTGAATTTTAATGTAATTTTTTTTTTTTTTTTGTATTGGATTCTTTTCAATTCCCTATGCATTCTTTCTGTTGTGTATCTACTCTCTCCGAAAACTCTCCTTCCAAGCAACCGCCGTTTCCGATGGCGGACCTTCATATTCCACCGCCTTCTCCCGCCGTCTCTGTCGCGTCCAGATCCGATCCGGCGATTCGAGTTTCACATAATCGTAGTCTTAGTAGTAGTGAAGCGGGACGGCTTAGTCAGCGGAGTATTTTTGCTGCTGAGATTGTTGCGCGGCACTCCTCCGCTAGGGAGCCTCCGGTTGACGTCAAGATCAACGATATTGTTGGGAATGGTATTTGTGGTATACTCTATAAGTGGGTGAACTACGGGAAAGGTTGGCGTCCGCGTTGGTTTGTTCTTCAGGATGGTGTTTTGTCTTATTATAAGATTCATGGACCTGATAAGATCGTTGTCAATGAGGAAACAGAGAAGGGATGTAAGGTCATCGGCGAGGTGTCGAAGCGGAGGATTTTGAGGCATAAGAACGGGCTCTCTAATCAGAATGTTCAGTTTCCACTCAGGCGTAAGCCGTTCGGGGAAGTTCATCTCAAGGTAATTTTTGCCTTCAACTGTCATTTCATTCGTTTACGGTTTGTTTTTGAGGTTCTGATATTGCGTATCAACATCTTTCTTCATGTTCTGATTCAGTCTGTGTACATTTTTGTTGGTTATTAGTTTTTAAGTTTCCTTCCCTCCTTAGACAATGGCTTGTTTGTTTGTTTTTCATCCTTTTTTGTTAATTGAAATTCAATGTCTTATGCTTAGATTTCATCAGAGTTTTCTTTGTGATCCTATCAAGATTTATGCCCTACATGTTAATCGTGAATGAGATTTGAGATATGATATTCAGGATTTAAATTTACATTCGTGGTACTTCTTGTTTTCATTTTGGTTCTGTGGTTTATTTCCCACCATTGAATTTTTCCTATTACAGGTTTCTTCAATTCGAGAAAGCCGATCAGATGATAAGAGGTTTTCCATTTTCACTGGGACAAAGAGACTTCACTTGCGGGCGGAGAACCGCGAGGATCGGTTGGCATGGATGGATGCATTGCAGGCAGTGAAGGAATTGTTTCCAAGGATGTCCAACAGTGAGCTCATGGCTCCCATGGACTTCATGTCTGTATCAACAGACAGGATTAGACAGCGGCTTTTAGAAGAAGGTGTCAGCGAAGCAGCCATTAACGACACTGAAAATATTATGAAGAGTGAATTTGCTGCATTGCAAAGCCAGCTTCTGTTGCTTAAGCAGAAGCAGTGGCAACTTTTTGACACCCTGCGGCACTTAGAGGTAAATTGAAACTGAATCTGGAATACTTCTTTTGTATCAAATTCAGAATTGTTTTTATGGTTCCTACTATTATTGGAATTTTCATTTAATTTACTTCCGAGCTGGGGCATACCGTGTTACTCTGTTTTAAATATTGTGTAGATTTTCCCATTTTACTGATTCTTCTGATTGACTTGTAAGGAGAATCTGAGTTTGTAACATTACTCTTTTGTAACATTATCTTGCCATTTTGCTTAAACGTGTTTCCCCCTCTCTCACAGTATGTTGATTAGTGATTCCATAGATGGATTTAAACCTATATATTGGTTATTTAAAACTATTTATCTGGTGTAATTCTGTCCATTGTTGAAGTGTAGCAGATTGGTGGCATTTGACTCTATGTAGTAGGTAGAGATTGTCATATTTTTCTAGATACGCATACTTATCCTCACTAGAATGTTGAATTTGAAGCAAACTAAAATATTGTAGCGTAATTTCATTCCTCCATGCAACTAAACCAAAATGAAGTCGTATGCCCCCGTAAATTTAACGTCATTCAGAATTATTTATTTATTTATATGTTAGTTCCTTGATTGAAGTTCATACATGTTGGGTTGTTTTCACTTCTTTCTGCCAAATGTATCTCCCTTGTGTCTTGCTTCTCAATGTTTCCCATTTGTCCGAGATTTTGAAATTGAACATTAAGCCAAATTTAGAGCTTGCCTGTTGGCAATTTGATATTGGAACTTATGTTTTGAGCATATATTGATTTCTACATCCACTCTTTTTAAAATAAACTGTCCATCTTTTCAAAAAGGAAAAAAAAAAAAAAGAAATTGTCCATGATTCTCAGATTATTCCTTTCTTGAGATACCACCTGCTTGCAACTGTAAACTGAAATTTTCTTCCCAAGACATTTCTAATTCCGATTCCTGGATTTCTTCATCAAGGATGGTGAAATCTTCTGCTGCTTGCCTTTTGTTTTTTCTAGAATCTCTTGATTGCTTTGCCTGATGGTTGAAGTTAAACTGGAAAGGTTTTATTTGCATGTTCCTTGAGCATGCATGCATTTCGTGCAAGTAATGTACAATTAAAAAGAACTAATCGAATTGTAAAAGTCATTTGGATTCAATCTTACGTCAAAGCAGTGTTGTAAAGCTTAATCAAAGCAGACTTTGTTAATAGGCACTTCAGATTTTCCTCCGAACCTATTCAATTTTTGTTTCTCATTTTTTAGCTATTTGAATTTCTTTCTAATACATTTATTTATTTCTAGGATTTGATTCTCTAATTTTCATGAATAATTTTTTTTTAGCATTGAGTAGACCTCTAGTCAAATCAATAACAATAAAAGTACGGATAGTAGTTCACTGCCTGACCATCTTAACGTCGGTCATGTAAAATGATCTTATTCTGAATTCCATTCAACATTTTCTTTTGGTCGTTGTGCTCTGCTTAAATTACTCTCTCTATTGTCTTGTGTAGACAGAAAAGGTCGACTTGGAGAATACAGTAGTTGATGAGAGCCAGAGACAGTCAAATGAGCCTGGGGCTTTGCCTGGTATGCTGGAAAAGTACAGTGGTGAGTTGTCATGCTGTATAACTGCATAATTATGGTTTTACTACACCCTTCATTAATTCAGAGTAAAACTCATCTACACATGAATGTGTAGAGGAGCCCTACATTTTACTCATGTGGCATTATTGAAACCACACAAAATTATGTTATAAAAGAAAATATTGAAAAGTAAATAATTTTTTGTGGCATCCAATGGTGCCACATAAGCCAAATGTAGGGCTCCTCTACACATTCATGTGTATAGGAGTTTTACTCTTAATTTTGTATCACTGACTTTTGGCCTGTCACGTTTCCTTTCCAATAACTATTATCCAAGGTAATATTGTCTTGGGTTATGTGAAAAAGAGATTTTTCTTCGTTGTCTTTCTAATGTTGACATCTGACACTTTTTTGTGGTACTCTGTTTTCTTGAGTTATGGTATAATGAAGATAAAAATGGTTGGTAGGAACTTTTATGAAACCCCCTGCATGTTATGAATTTAGCACTAGGATCTGGATTTGATAAATTTGAGGTGAAGTTTAGCCTTGCTGATCTCTCTCAAGCAGCACTACTTGTATGAGATATCATGGAGGTGGAGGGTAGTGAGAATTTTCTAATGAAGACTATACAACTAAAAAGTGTCTGGACCATAAGATTAGAAAATCACTGATAAGAAATGACTTCTAAAAAAAATCTGGAGAACAAGTCAGTGCAAGCATGGTAAAAGAACAGTACAGCAATGCTATAGGGGATTAAGAATTGGCCACTAACACAATTGCTTGGAACAATAGACATAAATGATAAATGTCTGACTAAGGATGTTATCTTGTGACTTGTTTTTTTTAATTAAGAGAAGAATGATGATACTATAATACTATTGGCTTATATTATTCATATTTCACTTATAGATGACATACGATGATAATGTTTGCTATCAATTTTATTTCATTTCCCCTCATCAAGTTTTCTTGTTTCCTTTTTTTTTTTCACAGTTTTGGGGTCTATATACAAATTTTAGCACAAGCACGTTGAATGCTGACTTATAATGCATTTTCCTTCTTACTCTAGATGTGCTTGTATACAAGTACACGATTCTTTTGGTCATTGAAACATGTCCTCTTTTTTTCTCACTCAAACTTTTCTATCTGGCTACAGATGCAAGTGCAACCGAATCTGACGAGGATAATGAGAGAGTTGATGCTGCAGAGGAAGAAACAGATGAGGATGAGAACACTTTTTTTGATACTCGAGATTTTTTATCATCAAGTTCGTTCAAAAGCAATGGATCTGATTATAGGATATCATCCTTTTCTTCTGATGACGACGGCCTTTGTTTAGTTGATTCCGAGGAAGAGGTGGATCCGTCAATTAGATATGTTGGAACTAGTTATCCTTACGTTAAGAGGCGCAAGAAGTTACCTGATCCAGTTGAAAAGGAGAAGGGTGTCAGTCTTTGGTCAATGATTAAGGACAACATTGGAAAAGATCTCACCAAAATTTGTCTTCCTGTTTTTTTCAATGAGCCTCTTTCTTCCTTGCAAAAGTGTTTTGAAGATTTAGAATACTCCCACCTTATTGATCGGGCATATGAATGGGGAAGAAGGGTAAGTTGATGATCCATGATTCTATGTTCTGCATAACATTGTGTGTAACTAACAAAGTAGGTCTTATGGAAGATGTTGCAAACCCCTATAGTTCCATGAAAACTTTAAGAGACTTTCTGGAAAGTGTAAAAGAACAAAGCCATGAATATTTTCATATTCCCCATGACTTTTAATTAGTTTTTCCTTCGCTGACTCTTTAGGGTGATAGCCTCATGAGGATTCTTAACGTTGCTGCATTTGCTGTATCCGGATATGCTTCGACAGAAGGAAGAATATGCAAACCATTTAACCCACTTTTAGGGGAAACTTATGAGGCTGACTATCCAGATAAAGGTCTTAAGTTTTTCTCCGAGAAGGTATTTGTTTTTTGATTTGTTGATCTATTTGGGGTTAGAAACAGGGGCTAAAGAAATAACTGGTTAGTTACACACAATGTGAAAACTCTATAGGGCATTTGCTCGGTAACTTATTCAATTTAAAACCCATGTGAAAACTTAATTATGACCTGTCTCGCTTGAACTTTGGTTTCGTATGGATTGCCACATATTCTAGTTCCTGTACAAAGAGTAAATGGCTTTGTTGTTTTTGGCTTGATCCAAGATGTTGCCTCAACCGGTATATAATATTCTAATTTTGGTTGATAGGTTAGCCATCATCCAATGGTAGTTGCATGCCACTGTGAGGGTAAAGGGTGGAGATTTTGGGGAGACAGCAATTTGAAGAGCAAATTTTGGGGTCGATCAATTCAGCTTGATCCAGTTGGTCTGTTAACATTAGAATTTGATGATGGAGAGGTTTATCAATGGAGTAAGGTGTTACACCAGTGATTGCTGTTCATTTTTTTCCTTATTTTTTCATTTTGAATATTAAGTTATTGAAACATTCCGCATTTCTTGTAGGTGACAACGTCAATTTACAACCTGATACTGGGAAAGCTGTACTGTGATCATTATGGTACAATGCGTATACAAGGAAATCGTGAATACTCGTGTAAGCTAAAATTCAAGGAGCAGTCCATTATTGACAGGAATCCTCACCAGGTAATTTCCAATAGTCTTTTATCATATCCCCGAGATATAAAGGATTGTAGTTATTGAAAAGAAATCAAATATTTTCTGCTTATTCTGTCTACGGTGTAAAATTTTTCTATCTTCAGTGGTCGACCATTGTTTTTATACGTTGGCATGCATCCAATAAAAGGATTAAGGGAGAAAACTAATGCAGCGTCAAGTTATGATTAATTGTTTCCAAATCACATTGATTTGGAGGATTGTGCTGCTAGTTTCATCAATGATGTATAAGATATCATCATAAAGTTATAATACTCTTACAAAGTTAATTAAGCTGTGTATAGCTAATCAATCATGTTCCCTCGGATAATCTATTTTATGAGTTCAGATTATACAACTTCTGGGTCTCATTTGTCATGGGTGAGGTTACATACGGCTGTTGTTATTCTAGTTCTAACTTTTCCACTCTAAGTTGGCTCTTTGTAACAGATTGTATTATTATTACTCTTATGGATGTAATATTATTGTGAATGGTGAATTATTGTGCACTATTAAGTGATCATCTGAGTTGGGTAGATAAAATTAGAATTTCAGACTTGTGAAATATCAAGAACTTTTATGGATCATTAAAGTTGACTAAAACTTGAAGTTGAAACACCATTTTCGTGCAGGTACAAGGTATAGTTCAAGATAGATCTGGAGGGACGGTGGCTACATTATTTGGAAAATGGGATGAGAGTATGCATTATGTGAATGGGGACTGTTCTCATAAGGGAAAAGGATTAGATTCTTTATCTGAAGCCCACCTACTCTGGAAACGAAGCAAGCCACCAAAATTTTCTACTAGATATAACTTCACGCGTTTTGCTACAACTTTGAATGAGCTGACACCAGGCTTGAAGGTATTCATGTTGATAACTTTTTATTGCAGTTTTGAAGTTTTTTACTAAACTTGAATTTCTGTTTGGTCGTAGGAGACGGCTGCATAACATAATATTTTATCTGCTTTAGTTGCAACATGTGGAATGAGATGATAGTTTTGGATTTCTTTTCCCATATTTTCCTTTTTGTCTTAGTAAATATTTGAGATGGAATGGGATGCAATTTGCAACATGTTCTGGGACCAATTTGTTTCTAAATATTACTTCAACATGCAGGAAAAATTACCTCCTACAGATTCGAGGCTCAGACCTGATCAGAGGTATTTAGAGAATGGAGAATACGAAATGGCCAACTCAGAAAAGTTGCGACTGGAGCAGCGCCAACGGCAGGTAGATAATACTTGAATGTTGCATATTTGGTTCTTTTTCATACATTTCCAAATCAATAATCTTTTCTCAAGAATTAAGCACCAATATGGATCAACAAAATTTAGAATTGATGAAAATGGACAACTGACATTTATATGACTATTTTTCATTTCCTGTTTTCTAAGAATAACCTCATTACTTAGGCCCGTTTGATAACCATTTTATTTTTTGTTTTTTGTTTTTGAAATTTTAGCCTACAACAACTATCTTACCATATGTTTTTTTCTTTCTTGAATATCTACTTCTTACCTATATTTTTAGAAACCAAATCAAAATTAGAAACAAAAAAAAGTAGCTTCCAAAAGCTTGTTTTTGTTTTTGAAATTTGGTTAGCATTCACCTAATTTCTTGAGGAAATATGGATACATTATAGAAAAAATGAAGCATATTGTAGGAAATTTGAGTAAAAACAAGCTAAAATTTCAAAAACCAAAAACAAAAAATTAAAAGATTATCAAACGGGGTTTAACAACTTTGCGATCTACTATTTGAAAACGTATTACATTCCTAGTCAAATGTTACAATTACATAGTCTGAGATTATTTCAAAAGCTGTTGGATCAACTTAATTAAGTTGATGTTATTTCATGGTTTACTTCAGGCTCGGAAGATGCAAGAGCGAGGTTGGAAACCAAGGTGGTTCGCCAAGGATAATGGAAGTGATTCATATCGCTACATTGGCGGGTACTGGGAGGCCAGAGAGGATTGCAAATGGGACTCATGCCCTGATATATTCGGTCATATCCCTACCGATCCGCAACTCGAGTGAGTTCAACAGTTTTTTTTTTTTTTCAAAATTTTTATGACACATTTTTACCGGATGAGTAGCCAGTAGCATGCTCATTTGAGTGGTGGTTTTATAGTAGTATAGCAACTGCCACCGTCGATGTGGTTTGCATAGTAAATTAGAAAACAGAGCCCCATAGTTTTTTCTCGAAGTATCTGTTTCGGCATCTCATATGTTAGTGTTGAATGAAAGCCATTCCCCGTATATATATTGCAATGTCTATGATCATCTTCGACTACTTTAAGTTCTTAGTCTTACTGACTTGAGGTCTCAAATTCGAGCACTTTAAAATCCCTTGTTTCTTAAAGGTGGAAATGGGTGCCCCTAAATATGAAGTAAAGTCAAATATAATACTAAAGGATAAAGTAGGTAACTTCAATTTTCGAGTATTAGGTTGATTTTTGAAGGTGCAAAATAAAAGAGAAAAGTTTGTTGTGTCTTAGCATGACTTATTTTTTATGCCCGCCTATGAATCTAATTTTGGCCATTTTTTATTTTTTATTTTTTATTTTTGGGTTAAATAACAACAAAATGTAATTCAAATTCGACTATATACGTAGGCACATGAGCTAAATTGCTCTTTCAAGTAAAATGGATAGATGATGATAGACAGAGACTTAAACCTTCGTTTCAACCAGAAGTCATAAATTTGGTCCCATTGTCTTTACTCAGGAGAATTTTCAGGGTAAATGACAAAAACATAGTAGTTTTAGATTTTTTTTTTTTTTTTTTTTTTAATTAAGTAGTTTTAGATTTAAATTATGTTCGCATAATTAGTAAATAAATTCTCACTGATTAGAGTCTTAATTGATGGGATTGGATTAGTTCCGAAGAGGTGGCCCTAGATTGAGATCTAAAGCTTATACTTAGTATGTTCTTTTGGAAGTGTCTCGTTCTAGACTTTAAAGTTGAATGAACTTAACTGTAAAATTACTTATTTCTCGGGTGCTGACTTTAGGATGGGTCTGGATACTCGGAGTATATAAGAGTGAAGCTTTGATTTTCGATTATAAAAATTATAATAATCGATGGGATTGAATTATGGAAATATATATATATTCTTGACAAGTAGTAAAATAATGGCGAAGGAAGTCCCCACAGGGCACAGAAATGCGAAACGGTCGAGTGAATCCTGACCTTAGAGAGTGACTTGGTGTAGGAAAACGACCTGTTATGTTCCACTTATTTCACCAACTGAAGTCCGAAGAGACATTTTTGGATGGATAGATTGCGAATTATGAAAACATCCCCATCTTCCATATATATATATATATATATGGACAATTATGTGGGTATCTAAACTTGAACATTAGACTGACATAAACACTAAACTGAAGTTGATAGATATGGATACAAAATTAAAAGTTAAAAATTTACCTACTTTGTTTTTTTGTCTTTTGAGTACATATCAGGGGAGGGGGAACAAATACTAATTCTCGGAATTGAACCTGTAACGGTAGTGTTGAACTGGTTTACAATCCAACAATGAAATCATTATGTCAGTGACTCAATAAAATAAACTAAAAATAATGATAATAATATTTTTAACTTTAATGGGACCTTCAACTTCTTTTTTCTAAGAAAAAAAAAATCCAAACTTTATTCTTATTTCATTGCAGGTTTTTTTTAACTTAAAAAGCCAAATAATAGGCATTTGTTGCAAGAGCAAATTGGGTTTACAAACCACCATTATTCTATTCTTCAGTTTGGTCAATTCAATTAGAACCACATTCAACCTTCAAAACTTTGAATTTAAACACTCATTTTGTTTCTCAAAAGTACAATTTAGACTAAAAGTTACAAAAACAATTACCTTGAGGGAGGCAATAGCGACATACAAAAGGAGGTTATAATAGAAAAATGGGGGACCTTAAATGAGGAAAAAATGTGTGTTAATATTTGAATAATGTTATTGGTGGATGACCACTCATTAGGCCTTCTTTTATATCTCATTTCCAGATGTGGATCCCATTCAGATCTACAATCATTTCCAATCTAACCCACTCTTATTTGCTCCCATCCTTCCTCAATTTTACAATTTTAATCATTTTTTGTTCTAATCACTTTTATGATTTCAGCATATTGATTAATTTTTTTAACTATTGAAAAAAACCCAATATGGAAAAAGAATAATTAATTAATCAACTAGGTAGATTCACTTATATGTGTAAGTTTTTTTTAGGGTAACAATTAATCAATATGAACTATCATGGAGTGGTTTAATTGGCCAAAGTGGGTCTTGAAGTGCATAAGGTGATGAGCTCATTTCATGGTGATCACTTACCTAAAAATTAATTTCCTACGAGTTTCCTTGACATCCAAATATTGTAGAGTCAAACAATATATCCCATGACATTAGTCGAGGTGTGCAAAAGCTGGCTTTGACAGTCACGGATATCAAAAAAATAATAATAATAATAATAAAATAATTAATCAATATGAGATTATGTTTGGACCTCCCACGATTAGAAAACTTCTTATTCAATTTTAACAATTGTGCTAACCAACAAACATCGAATGAACCCTTGCACAACGATGTGTATTATTGGAACGTGCAACTTGTGGATGAAGCTCTAGCTTGATCTAGTGTTAGTGCGATAATTGAGATTGACATTTGAGAACTTTATGCACATGACTAAGTTTAATGAGGTTCACTACTTTTGTTTAGGTTCTAATGATTCCATCCACTTAATGATCAAAGATTCGTATAATATCAGTAGAATATGATAAGAACACCTAATCCAACTTTTTTGTTCCATACATGCTTCCTAAATCTCTCTCTTTCTTACCTTTTGATTGAGATTTTTTTCCGAGTTTGGTCAAGAGGAACAAAAGAGAAATGCTTTCTTTTAATCGAAAGCAAAGCTATAAACCAAGCAATTCAAAAACCAATCTCTCTTACTAATGGTATGATATTCGTCCATTAATTAATTTTGGCATTCAAGCGACTTAATTTTACTTTTGATTTCAATTAAAAAAAAATGTCATACCAATAGATTTATTATCATTTATTAGTTCGACAATATATTGAGTGAATATATTCAAAATTTAACTCTTTTAATCGAGATCAACATATGGCTCTAATCTATTTTTGACCAACATATGCACTAAACATATCGATCCTTCATTCTCAAAGGCAATAAAAGCGGGTAGATGGGCAATTGCCAATAAAGTTCGGCTTATATAATTAAATAGGGAAGATGCAAATTAGTATTAAAAGGGAAAAAAAGAAAGTTGTATGAACCCAAAAAGAGGGAAATGTCCTCTCATTTTGTCTCTCTCACAAAAACAAAACATTTGCCTACAAATTTTGCTCACATGCAACCTTGGCCCTTTCTCCTCACCGACATCCACAATCAAATTATCTCTTTTCCCTTTTTTCTTCTTTTCAAAAACTTACTCGAATGTGTTTGTGGAAATTTAGGTTCTTTTGAATCTAATTAAAACTTGTTTTTTTTTCAAATATGTTTCTCAAAATATCTTTTTCCATCTTTGTATTTTGTAAACTCATAGCATAATATCGCCCCACTTTCATTTTTCAAACACTTCCCTTTTGTGCTTCTTTTGTCATAGTTGAGTTTGTTTGATTTCGTACGGTTTAAAGCTTGAGTATCATTTTTTGGCTCATGGGGGTTTAAAGTTTGACCATCGTTTTGCTACAATTTGAATTGTTTCTAAAATTTAAATATCCTAAAGCCTTTTTTTTTTTTTTTTTCATTCAAATTGGGGAGGGGAATCATAAATTTTATCTTATATAGAAGAATTATTGCTCACAAATAAATCAGAGTGAAATACGGATTTTCAAGATCGAACCTGTAACCGTTCCCATTTGTCCGATCTCTGCCGTGTTTATAATTATTTATTATTTTATGTTTTAAAATTACTTTTTTTTTCTTTTTCTTTTTTTACTAATTTGATCTTTAAAGAGAACTTTTTTATTGTATAAATATTTTGTTTAATTAATTATTTTTCCTTAATACTTAATTAAGTAGTTGAAATTTTGTATATATTTTTCATGAAAAATTAATTATTTGAAAATATTAATTTAAAAAATATATAAAAGTTTAGATTAAAAAAAAATTAATCGGAGAAAAATTATAAAATTCGATCCCGTCAATTCTTCACGAGGAGATTTATTCTCATCCCCACAAAAAAACGATAAATACATGTCAATAGAGATTGCATTTGATGGCACAGACGGAGAAGTTATTCCCGACCGTGTCTCACGCATGGACATCTCTACATATAGTTTCAGAGAAGGGAAGAAAGACAATTTGGCAAGCAAATGTTTAGCGCGTGATATGATGTTTGGCGTTCGAGGGACACGTGGAGTGCTGGATGACACCTCGTTTTATAATTGACTATGTTGTTGAGTGAAGGAAACAGTTGGCAGCGTTTCATAACTGTCTCGCTGTTATATACCAAAAAAGAGTTTTTACTAACTCTTCCTCATTTTTACTGTTAAAAATAACTTTCATTTCTGACCATTCATTTTTAATCATTCATTTATAACTTCTCAATCATTTCTAACCACTCATTTTTAATCATTCCTTTCAAATCAATCAAAATAACTCATTTTTAATCATTTCTTTTTTAACTACTAAAAATAACTACTCATTTTAAATATATATCCAAACAAGATTTTCAATCTAACCACTCTACACAAAAACTACATCCAAACTAGTTTTGGACACAACTCTCAATTTTTAACTATTCAATATAATTTTTTAATATAACTCCTTAACATAAATCCTATTTAAATCTGCCAAACAAACACTCTCAGTCGCTACTCCAATTTATGCTTTTAATTTTTTTTGGTAAAAATACATTTCGTCCTATCAAATTGTACTAATAAAAAAAATTTGCCTAATTTTGAAACTAATCAGCGAAATAAATAATAATAATAATAATAATAATAATCATCAACAAAGTTAATTTGTAAACCAACCGGTTAGCAAAAGTCAATTAACACGCCAACATACCTCCAGTAACATATGCATAATTTAATGACATGTAATATATGATTTGATAATCTAAATATTATCATCTTCATAAAAAAAAAAAAAAAAAAAGATAATCTAAATATTACCAGCTCAAATAATCATTTTAAATATCATTGAATTAAAGAATAAAAATCAATTAACACCATTAAAGTCAACCATAAGCCTTCAATCGAAACTAACATGTAGACAAACTAAAGCTAAATGAATATTTCTTTTATTTTGTATTTTATAAAATCAAAACTGATTGAAAATAAGAATTAGAATTGCCTAAATATTTGAAATTTAGGTAATTATCCAACTTGTTTCTTTGCTCCACTTGCTAGAACTACTGTTGTTAATACATGTTCATTATTCTCATACTAACTTAGTAACTTGTTGTTAAAGACAAAATAAATGAAGCAAAATAAAATTCCCAATCAAAAGTGGACCACCTTAATGGCATAATACCAATTTAAATCCCTTATATATGCTTCAAACATATCCATGTTTGTATAATATTGATAATACCTTCCTCCAACAATTTTTTATAAAATTTTAATTTCTCCTCACTGGCATATTATTACATCCACATAACAAATATTCCCCTTTCCCCAAACCACGCATAATATATATATTTTAAGTTTCATCCTCATTAAAACTCCTATATATTCCAGTAACCCAAAGTTTTGTTTCGTGATCATTATTAAAACATTGGTCTATTTTGGAATGTTAAAAAGGAATTTTGCACTCCCAAATCATTATTCATTTTTGGATTTTACCTAACAAAAACAACACATCTGACCATAGTTTGGAGCACACGTTTCATTAATAAAGTTAATATATGACTATCTTGGCTGGCGCTAAATAATCCATCTAGTGATAATCATCCTTAATAGTCGATGTTTTTTTAAAAAATATTACAATCCTTTATAATAAAAAAGGCACCCAGACCCACTCTCACTAAAAGAGGAGCAAAAACAAAAGATAAAAGAACCCTTTAATTAAAAAAAGTAAAGTCTACGACCCCAACAACAGCAGTTGTCTAGTATACTTTTAAAAATAAAGAGGTCTTGGGTTCGAATCTCTCTACTCCCAATCATTGTAATTTAAAACAAAAAAAAAAAGTCCACGACAAAAATCGACTAGTAACAACATAGCTAAAGATCAAGCATAGTCTAGGAATATCAACATAACCATGCTAGCTGATTAACACTACAATAACCATGTTTTTTAAATCCAATAACAATTTGGAGATAAGGGTTGGGGAGATTCGATTCGAATCCATAACTTCTAGATCATAAATACATATTTATACTAGTTGATTTAATAATATTCATGTGTTTCTGGTGTGTCTGATTATAATCAAGTATGCAAGCTAATGAGACTAATCAAGTATGCAAGCTAATGAGACTAGTATTTAGAATCTGAAAATTATTATATATAAAGTGTATGTATATCTCTAAAAGATCAAAGGCAGAAATCATTAGCGTAAACAGAAATTATAGATAAGAATTGATAGGTATATCAAAGACATTTTAAATAATTAAGTTCGAGTTAATAAATCGCTTAACGTTATAGAACAACTCATGAGTCCATAAACATTTCTTTTTTGAATTCAACTGCAATTAAGAAATAAAATTTATTGGTCATAGAATGGCTGGATTATTAAAGATGATTTTTTTTTTTTTTTTAGATCAGAATTATTAAAGATGATAAACGTGAAAACACTACATTACAAAATAAAGCTTAGGAAACCATCAAAATTTTGTCTTTTGTTGAATAAATAAAATTAAGAATATTAGAAAAAGGTTACACATGTGATTAGGTGGTAAGGCGGAACGTAAATTTGAACAAAAAATTCTGGCCCTTTTTACTTCACTATTTAATTAATTCATTTGAAATTAAAATTTTATATAAAAAGTAAAATAAAAAATATGTACGACCAAGAAAATATGTCAAAATGAGTAAAATTCGACAATGAAGGAAGGTTTTTCGTTCGACCTTTGCAAGTTTTTGAAGTTTTTGAAGTTTTTGAAGTTTTTTTTGAGAAGTTAGTTTGACTATCTTTGGAGTTAGGGTTGGTCTTGATCATCTCTTTTGTGAAGTGTTAATTGATAAAGGATTTTCTATATTAGGATTGAACGATTTATACTCTCGAAGATGTCTTCACTCCTCTACGGTCTAGGAGATCTCTTCTTTTGTCTTGGAGGTTACATGTACGTCAATATGTCTTATATCAATTGGTTTAACCTCCATAGTTCATCAAAACTCAACTTTTGAAGTGTTAAAATTTTTTAGTCGATATTTTATATTGAATTCTTTCATTCTCAAATATAAAAAGATCAACTCAATGGGTTATGCTGATCCTCCTTGAATTTTCCATAATCTTGATTCTTTTTGTATGTGTCAATTTTTATCCAAGTTGTGGACTCAAATCTTTTTAATTAGCTAGTTCTTTTATATTTTGTTATTGCTCCTAAAATATTGGGAGTGAGTTTGTATAGTTTTCTACCACTACTATTATTAATGAATGAATTTTGATCTAAAAAAAACAAACAAATATAACAACATAATTATTATAAATATATCTTATGATCAAAAGGTTACAACTTTGATTTTTTTTTTAAAATTTCTAATTATTATTTAACCAAAAAACCCAAATAATTGTATTGTACCGTGGATAAAGCATAAAGTATAACGATAATAATCATAAGTAAAAAAAGTTATTGGTGTAAATATTGATTACAATTATTGGTGGACAAAGCATAAGCCAGTCTAGAATGTATATTGATTGCACTAGTGAGAATACTTAGAAAATACGGAAAGGTGTAACGGTGGTTTCATTGATTGGTTGTAAAATAGTTCAACACTCATAAATTCAATCTCGAAAATCGATATTTGACTATTATTTATTTGAAAGCAATGATACCTTAAATAGGATTTGTTGTCTCCCTTCCTTTTCAATTTATACTAAAAAAAATTACTTAGAAAACTTTTTTTTTTTGATATAGAATAATTATTAGACTTAAACCTCTATTTCAAGTGCACAAATGCTTTATCCAAATTATTTAAATTTTTGTGATGCATAAACAATTTTCCAATCCACTGTCTAAATTATTTTATTTATTAAAAGTTCAAAACCAACAAAAAAAAGAAAAAAAAAAGCTTAACTAACGGGTAGCTCAAATCTCCTTGGAATATAGATTGGTTTCATCAGAAAACGAGGGAGGTGTAAAGTGGTTAAAAGGGAAATAAAAAGCAAAAGAAAAAAAATACATTTTTAATCCTTAAAATTTTTAGATCATATATTTTAAAATAAAATAACCATTCAATAATACTCTCTCTTTCTTTTTACCGTCATCATTCTTGCTTTTAACATGTGTCTACTATATATATTAAAAAAAAAAATTCAACAATATATTCTACCTTTTATATTATAGCATAATTTTAAAAATAATTAATCTACAACACATAATTTTTTATATTAGTAATGATATAATTCAATAAATGATAAAATTCAATCAGTATTAAAATTCCATCAGTGATAGAGTTGAATTTGGATTTCGTGTTACAAATAAATAATTTTGATTTTGTACTATAAATGTTAATATTTTACCATTTTTATTATATATGCAAAATCTCCATATATTTTGACATTTATTTTCTTTAAATAATGAAATTTAAATCAAAATCAAAATATCAACAACATCAATTTAAAAAAAAAAAAATTTATTATTACCAAATAATCAAAATTAGAATTATCTACCTCTTAATTTTACTTTTTATACAACTAAAATAGGAACTCAATGATGAGATTATATTTTCACTCCAATTGATATAACCTAAAAAACGATTTTATTATTGAAAGGATTGAAATAAAAAAGAACTTTAACTTAATGTTAGGACTAAGAATGTAATTTTACAAAAACAAAAACTAGGAATAGATTTGTATTAGAACTTAGTAGTAGTAGGATTAGACAATATGAAGAACAATTTGGGCAGAAAAAGGCGCCTCAATTACTCCTCCTTAATTCCTTTCCTTTTTCTTTAAATTCAAATATTAATCTTCTTCTCTCTTTCCTTTTCTCTCGCTGTGTGTCCCATTTCTGTCTCGGCGTCTGTCTAGTTCATAGCCTTCGAACCTATTTTCTCCCCATTCATCGAACCCGCCTTCCAAAAGCGTTGAATCAACTGCACCACAAGGGATGCTCTGTTTTGTTTACAGCTTACTGGGTTTTCTTCAGGACGCACAATTTCTCTCAGATGCAGAGCTAACGAACAGGAAGAACGGTGCACAAATTCAAAAACAAGATTAAGGAAAACGATAAGGGTGTTTCAAATGCCACAGGCACTGGCGTCGACTGATGAGCCCAACGAAATCGTTTCTTCTATCAACAAGAAGAAGAAATCCGATGATGTAGACAAAGAGTTGCAGATTATGGCCGTTCCTCCGGTTCTGGTTGTTAATCGTGGCCGATCTCAGGCGAGTTCGAGAAGGGTCACACCCACTACGTTGACGACAACTCCAGCCATGGCGACGGCGGCGGTCGAGTTTGTTTCCGGCGATGCAGCCGTGGAGAGGCATCTTCCGAATGGGGATTTGTACATTGGGAGTTGTTTGGGGATTGTGCCGAACGGATCGGGTAAGTATTTGTGGACTGATGGGTGTATGTATGAGGGTGAGTGGAAGAAGGGGAAAGCATCGGGGAATGGGAAATTTTCTTGGCCTTCAGGAGCAACATACGAGGGCGAATTCAAGTCGGGTCGGATGGAAGGATCCGGAACTTTCATCGGATCCGACGGCGATACGTATCGCGGGTCGTGGGTTGCAGATCGGAAACATGGGTTTGGCCAGAAACGGTACGTCAACGGCGATTTCTACGACGGAACGTGGAAGCGAAACGTACAGGACGGGAATGGGCGTTATGAGTGGAAGAATGGGAACGAGTACGTGGGTGAGTGGAAGAACGGGTCGATGTCCGGTCAAGGGGTTTTGATTTGGGCGAACGGGAATCGGTATGAAGGTCAATGGGAAAACGGAGTTCCGAAAGGGAACGGGGTTTTCAGTTTGGTTGATGGTTGTAGCCATACCAGTGAATGGAACAAGGAATTGAAGATTCAGAGCAATGGGGTTGTTGAGAGTGAGAATTTGACGCCAACATTCAGGAAAAAGTCTTCGACGGAGGGTTCGGAGAAGAATTTCCCGAGGATTTGCATTTGGGAATCCGACGGCGAAGCCGGCGATATCACCTGTGATATACTCGATAACGTGGAGGCTTCAATGTTGTATAGAGATGGGTTTAGACCGATTGGGCGAAGTCCCGTGAAGAAACCAGGACAGGCGATTTCCAAGGGGCATAAGAATTATGAACTCATACTCAATCTTCAACAGGGTATAAGGTAATAATCGAATTAATTGCTCTAGTTCATCTGTAATGCTCGTTTCTCCAACTGGGTATTTCTAATGATGCTGTTTGTAGGGAGTTTTTTTTTTTTTAATGTGTTCGGCTCTTGATTGGATTTTACTGGGGTTTTATGTAGGTATTCTATTGGGAAGCAAGCTTCTATCACTCGGGACCTTAAGCCGAGTGATTTTTATCCAAAGGAGAAGTTCTGGACAAGATTTCCTCCCATCGGATCGAAAATTACGCCTCCTCATCAATCCGTGGAGTTTCGATGGAAGGATTACTGCCCCTTGGTGTTTAGGTATTCATTTTTCATGGTTTCTGCTCTATTTGATATTTGTTGTCAATTAGAGACTTGACTGTTTTACAATTCTTGTGCAATATAGACATTTGAGAGTCCTGTTTCAAGTTGATCCTGCTGATTACATGCTAGCTATTTGTGGAAATGACACCCTTAGAGAACTCTCTTCTCCCGGAAAGAGTGGAAGTTTGTTCTACTTGACACAAGATGATAGGTTTATGATAAAGACAGTGAAGAAATCAGAAGTGAAGGTCAAATCCATAATCCCTTAGTTTTCTGATCGACTTTGTGTAGATTGGATTGTATATATGTTGGAGGATGATCATTGATTAAATTTGGTACTTTCTATTGCAGGTTCTCATCAGGATGTTGCCTAGTTATTATCAGCATGTATGTCATTACGAGAATTCTCTGGTGACAAAATTCTTTGGCGTGCATTGTGTTAAACCAATTGGTGGGCAAAAGGTGTGTGGTGTTTTACTCTGGACTTTGGTTTGTAATGCTTTTCCAAAGATGTAACTGTTCAAAATTGTTTTGTTTCTAACTTAATCTTTGTACTGGAACTCTAGACACGGTTTATTGTGATGGGCAACTTGTTCTGCTCGGAATACCAAATTCATCGACGTTTTGATCTGAAGGGATCCTCCCATGGAAGAACAACCGATAAGCCTGCAGGAGAAATTGATGAAACCACTACATTGAAAGATCTTGATCTTAATTTTGTGTTTCGTCTTCAGCAAAGTAGGTTCCAGGAATTTATCAAGTAAGTTTCTACTTCCAGAATATATGGTTCTTGCATTATCTATTTACTCGTATAGAATTAACATTAATGTATTGTAATATGACAGACAAATTAACCGAGACTGTGAGTTCTTGGAAGCTGAGAGAATCATGGATTACAGTCTTCTTGTTGGTCTTCATTTTCGTGACGAAAACAAATGCGACAAAATGGGCTTATCGCCATTTCTATTGCGATCTGGTAACATTCTGATCTCCACCACAATGTTGTCATGTGCGAAATATGTGCTGGGGAATTTGTTAAGCTAAGCTAAAATCCATATATGCTATCTTGCAGATTATAAAGGTTCTTATCAGAATGAGAAGTTTATGCGGGGCTGCCGCTTTCTTGAAGCCGAGCTGCAAGACATGGATCGAGTTTTAGCTGGCCAGTATGTTTCTTACCCATTTCTACTGTTTTTGTTCTACCATTGAACGTTATCCTTTCTTAATAGGTTGAATCATGTGTATACAATCAGCATGGCTCAATGCTATTCAATTATCTGACTATCGTGTTTTAATTCATTATGTGCTATGATTTTTAACTCAATCTGTTTCATTTTCTTTCAGGAAACCATTAATTAGGTTAGGAGCCAATATGCCAGCAAGAGCAGAGCGAATGGCTAGAAGGAGCGACTTCGATCAGTATACCCCTGGTGGGACGAGCCATTCAGTACCTTCAAGGAGTGGTGAAATCTACCAAGTCGTCCTATATTTTGGGATCATCGACATCCTACAAGACTACGGCATCGGCAAGAAATTGGAGCACACATACAAATCCTTACAGGTTGATCCCATCTCAATATCAGCAGTCGACCCAAAGCTCTATTCAAAACGATTCCGAGACTTCGTAGGGAGAATTTTCGTCGAAGACAGGTGAAACAGGAGGAAAGTCAAGACACGACCAACCATATCATCCAATCGACAAAGAGTTCCCAACCGAATTTTTGCTCAACCAGAAACGTGAAGAGCACGGTTTCAAGGGAACATCCATGCACCCATCCAAGCTGGTAAGAAGAGACTTGCAAGCATGGAGTTATGAGCTGAAAATACCAGTCACAAGATGGGAAAGAAAGCATGGCATTCATTGGCACATGCAGTTGTTTATGGCTGATTTTGCAGAGCAGCCAAACTCTAGAAGCCTAGAGGTAAGAGGGGTAAAGTGTTTTCATAGAATGTACATTCAATGCAAGAAATAGGGAGATTTGCTTTAATTTTCATGGGGTGAAATTTTTTTTCTTTCCTTTTTTGAAATGAAAGATAGGTATATAGCTAATGAAGCAAAAGATTAAAAAAATGGAGATTTGGGAAAGAAAGGGCTTGGAATAAGGGAAGTGTACAGGATTAGATTTATGGGTTTTTTTTTTTTGTTTAATGAAATATTTAATTCAGAAGAACACTGATTCAATCTCTATCTCTCTCGAGGTTTTACTTTTATGAGTCGTTGGTTTTGTTGCTTTTTGCAGTGAAAGAGATTCATGTAATGAAAGCCATCAAAAGCAGAGAAAGATAAGCTGCTCTCTCTTGTTCATGCCTTCTTTGCTCACTTCCCTTTCTTTTTCCTTTTACCCTTTTTCATAATCCACACTTATAATAATGACACCACTTAACTTAATAATTCAATTAAAGTAATGAACTTTTTGGCTAAACCCACTTGCCAAAAATGTATTGCAGACAAACCCATTGTGTAAAATTTGAGAAGTTTGTTTGGTCAAAGTCAGCAGGAGACAGAAAGTGGAGCCCTTGTTAAAACAAGAGTGGAGTTCCACTTTGAATTTGACATTATTTTTTTTTCGCATTGTCTTTAGTTTTGTGCAACTTCTATTGTCGGATTGCATAATCTAGTGGAGCCTACTCTACTCTGTTTAATTATCTATCCATCTGGCCCTTACGAGGTGTTTGGAGAGTAGACAATCTCAACAACATTTGAGGTTCAATAATAATTGATAATTACTTGGGAGAAATATTCGAGGTAACCATCCACCTTGAACAATTATGATGCTTTTGAGTTTGATTTAAACCTTCTTTCTTTTGAAATGATTGGTAGTCTGATGATTTTTATTATTTATTAAAAATTTAGTTTAACGTCAAGATCACGGGGTGGATCTTTATAAATATTCATTAATATCAATATTATACGTAAGTATATCACAATATTCATTAATACTACAAATGATTACAATTGCTATCTAAACAAAAATAAATAAAAAGTGATTGAATTTGTAATTATTTTTTAGATTTTACTAGTGTTGTTAACTTTCCTATTTTTAAAGCTAGAACTTCATTCTATAAAAATTTCAAATTTATATTTAATATATGAATGAATTTTTAAAATTTCATATAATTAAAATTTTGGATTTTGAATGTGTGTTCTTCTCAAGATCTTAGGTTCGAGACTCATCTATGACAATTATTTGAAGACATTTACCGTGTTTCTATTCCTCCGATGTCTCTCGATGACTAGCCTAAAAACATGTGTGGTTACCATGAATATGGTAGAGCAAAATTCTGATTTTTCAATTAAAAAACAAAAAACAAAAAAAGGGTTCTTAGCATATAATAAATACGAACTTTTAAGTTTAGGAATTACACTTATATATTTATTCCTCTCTGTTTCTTCATTTTTCTCTCTCTATTTTTTTAATTTTTTCTAATTCCACTCGGCATTTCTCTCCATGACTTGTTTGCATCATACTCTCCAACCATCTCATTATGATATCCTCTTTCACTTTGACCACTTAGATTATTTTAACTCTACTTGGCTTACTCTAATGTCTACCTTTTCTCACCTCAATTATTCCTTTCTAGTCTACATCTAGAGTTCTAGACAACAACTTTACAAAAATATAAGTTTATTTTATTTGATTTTCCCCATGAACCCACCAACTATACACATGTTACATAAAATACAATGGTAAGTGAATTTGGAGTTTGTCTTCATCCAATAAATTTAGACGAGGTTGTATATTATGTACATTACTAAATGAGATTAACTCAATTTTAATTGACATGAATTCTCGATCAAGAATTTGTAAGTTTAAATCCTCTAATCCTAAATATTAATGTTTCGACAAAAAAAAAAAAACTAAAGTATGGATCTGAAACTCTTTACTTAAATCTGCACGAAAATGGACTTAAATTAGACAAAAGCTAGGTATCTGACAGTGTATTTTAAATTGTAAACTAGACAGACTATACATATTTGAATTTTCTGTCAATGGAAACTTAGAGACAGAGAGGTCAACTGTCCTGCCTGTAAAGTCAGCTGCCTACACCTTCAACCTATGAACTCATTCATTCAGGCAACTTTGTTCTCCAGCATTTCTTTGACCTTAAAATTTTATATTTTTTTCTAATGAATAAACTTGAGACATATAACTCAATCTATATAAGAAAATAATATTTGGACAAATAAAATTCCATTTGATAGTTATTTATTTTTAAATAGTACTTTATGTATAGATTTTATTGTTTGTTATCCATATTCACAAAAATTCATTCATATTTTGAAAATTATGCAAAATAATTATAATTTTTTTAAAAAAATTGATTTTTTTTTTAAAGATGCAAAAGATTATCAGAGAATTATTAGAAAACATAAAGAAAAAGAAAAAAAAAACAGCAACAACAAATTGTGATTTTTTTTTAATTCAATACTATTTTAAGTCGTGAATCAAATAGGTAAATTCTTGGTCAATTAAATTAGGTTATTATTGGCCAAACTAATATTTGTTAGATAATGATAACAAGAGTTTCTACATTATTAGTGTAAACTTGATAACCAAGAAATTATGTATTCATTCGAGTCATCTACCCTCGATGGTTGTAAAACTAAAAATAATAATAATAATAATAATAATTGTGTGATATCTATTTTATTTTTAAAATTGTGAATGCATGTATTTATTTATTTATTTTCAAATATATATATATATATATATATTTTTTTTTTTTTTTAATTTTAAAATTTTGGCACAATTGAAAATACTTTCTCAGAGACGAGAACTTTTTGCCTTTCTCTTTGTTTTTGAACGTGCTCACTACAAAACAAAGCAATTTTATATGCACAAACTGGTTCATCAAATCATTACTGCAAAACCCATAAACAAAACAATCTTTATTCTAGTTTGGCGTGAAGTTATAAATTCTCACACACAAGAAAAGAAGAAAAAAGCTCAGATTTGGATCAGAATTTATTTTCTCGGGAAACAAACAGAAGAAGATGATCGAAAATTTGAAAAGGTTTAAAGGCACGAAAATCGAGACATATATTTGGTAAAAATTTCGAAACCCATTTCAATATTGCATGCCGTAAAAGTGAAAAAAGGGCAAAACCAAAATGACAGAAGTGAATATCTTGATGCAGAGATTTCATCTGAGATTGATTATGTTCTACAACTCCGGCGGCTGTAGACTGCCTATGTTCTAATGTTTTTTTTTTTTTTTTTTAAGTATCAATGCCATATTCTTTGAAAATACACGGTTTAGATTTTTGTAATCATTACATGGGTCAATCATAACAAGATCTTTAATTCGATTTTAGTGAAAATTCCATTAATGTCTTCTCAACTATGAGGTTTGTAATGTCTCTTAATTTTTAATTTGATTTCATGATTTTTTTTTTTTTTTTTTTTTATAAAAGAATTTGATTTCATCAGTTAAGATTGATAATTGAGTGATATAGGAGATGAACAAAATTGCCATTCAAAAATTTAGTTTTAAATTTGTCTAAACAAGTTTTTTTTTTTTTTTTTTAAATTGCCTAAAAAATAATTGAGAAAAATAACTTTTAGTTCCTAAGAAGTGGGTTGTAGTTTATATATTTTAACATCAAGTATTTTTAGATGACATTTTAAAAAGGTTCAATTTTTGTCTTTTACCTTTCAATAATACTCAATTTTAGTATAGGAAATAATAATAAAAAAATATTAGTTATTAAGATAATAACTAAACTAATATAAAAAGTATATACATTCATTCCAAAATTAATTAGTGATGAGAGAAATAATCTACATTTTTTATATATTTTTTTTATGAAATCTTCTCTATTTTCGATCTAGGATACTAAGAGAGCATACCATAAAGTTCAATCACCGGTCCATACGAATTATGTCTGAGGAAAAATTAGTACTTCTTACTAGAACAACATAATGCTCAATGTTATTAGGTGAATTACACATCATTAACTCATTTGGTGAGTTACTTGTAACTTTGGTTAATATTGGAGGTTAGTTGTAACTAATCATGAGATATGTGTTTAGGTGCTCATATATAAAGTACATTTGGAAGTTTTCTTTTTCTTTGAGAGAGAGACAGAGAGAGTAGAAATCCTAGCCACCTTTGAGAGCCCTTGTACATTCTATCAAGGGCATTATGATGGTGGATCGAATAAGCTCAATCGATCCATAACAGTGGAGTAGAGACGTTCCCGAACCACTATAAATTTGGTGTGCTTTGTCTCTCTTCTCCATTTCCATTATTCTTTATTTGCTGATAAGGATGACAACCCTACCCGAATCTCCACATTGATATGATATTGTCCACTTTGAGCCTAGACCCTCGTGGCTTTGTTTTTGGGCTTCTCCCAAAAGGCCTCATATCAATGGAGATGATTGTCATCACTTATATACCCATGATCTTCCCCTCATCTAACCAATGTGAAATACTTTGTTTGCATCCCAACACTAGCAATTTTGCACTACACTCAACCGCTAACATATTATAAAAGCAAGTTCTGGAGCACATAAAAGGCTCAACAACATATTCATTATGACTAATGATGAGATATGTTATTTGAGGCTCGATAGTCTTTGTTTCATACCCGCAAATATACATGACTAACTTATTACCACCATACCACTTGTTAAAAATAACCGATTTTTGTTAGATTTTTACATTTATATGATATTGTTTACTTTGACAAAAGTTTTAGTGACTATTTTTTGTTTGATCCAAAGATTTTGTATCAAATTTTTTGTTTCTCCATGCATCATTTAAATTTTACCTCTGAGGATGCAATAGTTATAAATTTGATAGGTTAGAGATGATTTCTACATTTTTATTAAATTTTTAAAACAGACAACAAAAATGATATGATGAAGATTAATAATAATTCGTGTCAAGAAGGAAAAAGAAAAGGGAAGGAAGATGGAGGCAGTTTTCAGTTGATGGGTATAAGAAAGAAAAATCTGGTGAGAATAAGGAGTGATATTTCAGAATATTTGGTAAAAGAAGAAAGGGACAAGAGAAGAACCACAGGATCCATTTCTAATGTATGGTTATATAAATGAGTGTGACCAATGAAACTTTAAAGAAAATGATGATGAAAGGACAATTCATGAAATGATAATGAAAACAAATTACCTAAAATAGTGATAAATGGTGGAGATGTTTCCATTTGTCCATTGGGCAAACTTCTTCTCTTTGAGAGATGAACTACTTTGTTTTGCCACAAAATTTTAGATTTCTTTTTTTTTTCTTCCATAAATTATTGTTGATTCATGTTTGAATTCATTTTAGTTAGGTGCAAATAAATTTTGTTGGAAATAGATTAATTTTAACTCTTGAATGCATCGATTCATATTTTAAACTTTTTATTTCATGAAATTACTTCAAAATGTAGATAAGTATTGAAATTTATAGTTCAAGTAAATTTTTTGTTTGTGAAATCGTTGAAAAGAAGTATTCTTATGTGTATTTAGTGAATTATGATTAAAAAACTTTTTTTTTTTTGTAAGAGTAGATATATATTAAGTAATATTCTATTTTTAAAGATGATATAAAATAGGTGGACCTCCTAAACGCCATGTGGAAGATGAATGTTGATTTTTTAGTGAGATCAAATTCACATAAGGGCACAATAGGTTGGGTTCGTTCGTGACCGATAAGGCCATCTCAGATTGGTGGGTTGGAGATCAAATTTTAAAAATTAAGCTTTAAAAGGTATAGCCATGAGGGACAAACTTATACTCTTGAAAGATGTGCAAAACTCTTTTATACTTCCTCTTCCGGTGGAGTTTGATGCTTTAAATGTAATAAAAGTAATTGATCAAGATAACTTCTAAGATATTTTCAAATTAAATAATATTATTGTTGATATTAAACAATTAATTATTTTTCTTATATTGTGAGAATTTCTCATTATAATAGACTTGTAACAAGGTAGTTGATTTGATTACCCAAGAAGGTATCTTTAGATCAAAAGAATCACTAAGAAGGAGTGTACTAAAAAAATCACTCAAAAAGAGCACAGTGATATTATTAGCAATTTAAATCTCAAACCACAATATGTCTCATAAAAAATAAACAGTGAAAGTAAAATAAAAACAAAGAGAGTACAAATTCTCACCGTCCACGTTTAAAGTTAAAATGAAAATTGATATAACTGGTAAATTTTAGAATTAAATTTCATTTCTTTATTTATTTATTTTTGCATAAATATTTAGTTAAATATATATATATATATATATATTTTTTTTTAAAACTAAATATTTAGTTTATATCGGTAAGTGATGTAAACACAATTCAACCTACGTTTTTATTATAGATATTCCCTAAAAAAATACAATTAATTAAAAAGTAAAGATGTCTTCATTCATTCAACCAATCCCTTTTTTATTACATAGATACAAAAAGGATGTCGACAACTGCTAAACAAACTCCTAGTTGTGTCATATTTTTCTACTATAATCTACTCCTTTTTTTTTTTCTTTTAAATAAAGCTATATAATTAGTATTATGTGCAAGTTGTAAGAACAATCGTATTTTACGTGTTTTTTAACATTATTTTGCTAAATACGAGCATGCAGATATCTTTTTAGTTTTTACACATTTTTATTGAAATTTTGACAACGTTTTTTTTTTTTTTTTTTTTTTTTTTTTTTTTTTTTTCTTTTTTTTTTTTTAAGGTCTAAATATCACTGGACTTCATGAGAATAGCACAAAAATTGGACAAATTAGTAAAATGTGATGTATTTTGAATTTCAAAATGTAAAATTATTATTTTAGAACAGTTGTGAAGCCATCTTTTAAGGCTAAAAAAATCTAACTCACAAAAAAAAACCCTGTTCTAAATGCTAAATTTGTGGAGTTAGAAGAAATTGACCTTCCATGGTTGGCTTTGGATCAACCTGTAGTGTTTCGAAAATTTGCTTACAACCAAATAAATTCACATTAATATATATAGTATATCAGTAAATGTTGTTTATTTGATACGGACACTTTCTACTGTCAATTATAATAACACTTGATATACGTATTATATAGAGTTTAAAAGAAATATACACATTATATATATATACGAAAAGTCGAATAAATATAAAAAAGAAAGAAGTTAAAACTATGTTAACGCAAAGAAATATTAAATGTCCATAGAACGTCAATTATAAATGAGTCATTTATTTAAAAGAACTATATAGCAAATTTCATGATGGTATCGTTTTGAAGATAAATAAGTTTAAGAAGAAAAAAAAATAGATTAAAAGTAAACAAAAAAAAGAATGAAAGCGTAAACATCAGAAAAATAATTTACTTGATAACTATTCAAATAATGATCATAATTTACCTTTTATGGAAATATGAAATATGAAAGAAATAGAAAAATAATTTACTTGATCACTATTCAAATAATAGTCATAATTTACTTTCTATCGATATGAAATGCCAAAGAAATAGAAAAATAATTTACTTCATTTTTTTTTTATTAGACTTCATATTCAATTTCAAATAATAATAGAAGTGAATTTGATTAACGGTTCAATGAAACGAGAGAAACATTTCCTCGTAAATCGAATCTTCTCCAAAACTTATGGATGAATTCAATTGAAAGAACTTCAAAACCTTTATTCAACAACAAAAAAAAAAAAACATTAATAACCTACAATAGCATTTACAAACCCTATTAGAAAAAATAAATGTCAATGTCAAACAAAAAAAAGATGGCCATTTAAAGGACAATAATTCATTGAATTATCAGTTAGGGCAGAAAGTTAATGTAACACATTATTTGTGGGAGAATATTGTTCATATCTCATTTAGGTTTGAAGATGCTAAGAAGCATAGTTTTTATTTATTTATTTAATAATTCAAGCTAGAAGAGTTAAGCAAGCCAAACCGTCAACTTTATTTTTGTTTGGAGTTTACAAAAAGGGTCATGTTCAGACTTAAATGGGGCGGCCATTGATGTTGGAAAAAAGCCTTTTCCATTCCCAACATTGGTCCTTCTCTATTTGCCTTATGGGGAACAATGTTTCTATTTCCCTCACTCATTGGCCTCTTATGTATTGTATTCTCATAATATTCATTTTTATATAATTGCAATATTCTACTCAACTTAACTATTTTTGTCTTAATTGGATGAGTCGGTGGCGTGAGTGATTGGTTATCTGATTTGATATTAATCCATTTTTACTTCATAGTTACATTCGATCTCTAGAATCAGTATTTGTAATCAAACTTCCTCCAACTTGTACTAATAAAAAACAAACTGTTTTTGCTGTTCTAAAAAAAAAAAAATTTTGCCTTCCTTCAATCAAATTAAATAAATGTCTTCATTAAATATATATATTAGACATTTGATCCTTTTAATTTCAATAAAGTTGTAATTTAATTTTTATTATTTCAAAATTTTATATTTAGTTCCTATACTTTAGAGAAGGTATTTTAAAATGATTTTAAAAACTATAAATTAGTTTATTTAATATATTTTTTTAAGAAATTGTTCTCGTGTTTGATAAGAACTTAAAAAATAATCAATATCATTCATATTCGTTAGTAAATTGAATATGTAAAAATGAGTTATTTACGTATTAAAAATCGATAGCGTGAGTTTGAGGAACTAAAAAATCACATTTTTTACATATGGAATGTTACCTGCATGTACTTAATTCGCTCGTGATTACAAATTATGTAAACTGTTTTTTAAATTTTATCTAATTATAAAAGTTAAATGATAATTTTTAAAATTATATGAATTAAATTATAATTTTCTTCGAAATATAAACATAAAATTCTATATTTTAAAATTATAATAAGATTAAATAATAATTTTTTTTTCAATCACATCAATTCAAAATCTATATTTTACCCTTATCAAAATTAATGGAAAATTATATATCTTGGTTTTTATATTGGGAATTAGTGTAAGTTCTTTCATTTTGTTTGCTTATTTTGTTCTTGATAAAAGTTTCATCATTAAATTGCGATGCTCGACTTTAATCCAAAGCAAGTTAAATTGGAGCAAATTGAGGGATGCCACGAGGGAGTACACGCGTTTATTATTTATAATGCACATCAATTATTAAACATGACTTTAATTCATTTGTAAAAAACAAATATTAAAAATTCGTCAAAAAAAAAAAAAAAAACATTAATTTTGCGAAGGATATGGGGATTTTACAGGTGGGAGGATATGGGGGCACCGTTCATTGACTTGGGACATTATGATGGAAACTTACAACCGGTTTAATAAATTAATGTCGACCAAATCGAAGAGATCAATTTTATACGATTTTTGATGAAAATATAAACAAAATCTTTATTCATCTCATTCGTTGATATCGAATTATATACGTATGACATTTTATTGGTATTTAATTTTGCCCGACATAATTGAAACTTCCATACATGTCTTGTGTCAATATCGAATTCATGAACACTGAAAATGTCAATGAAAATATATTGACCATTTAATAAATTTCTTACAACTATCTAAAAGAATTAATTTCAAAGCGTGTCTCTATATATGGATAGTTATGATTCTTACAATTCAATTCTATAACCATATTTTTTCCGAAATTTTAAAATAGCTTAGTTAGTTAAGTTAAAAAGTTAAGTTATATAATATCAGCTAAAATGTTTTTTATTTTTAGAATATACCAACTAATATGTTAGACGTTTTTTTTAGAATTTTTTTAAATTATAAATTAGGAGAAGGAGACTATAACCCATGACACTACTACTCTCAAATAAATGAATGAGGATCAAATATCGATTTTTAAGATTAAACTCGTGACATTGTTATTGAAATACCATCAAACAATAAAACTATCAAGCCTCTGGCCACTAACCTTTTCGACAATATATTAGACGTTGTTGGTTTGCAATTTATTTCATATAAAAAAATGTGTTAATCTTAGGAACCATGTAAACTAATGTCACACATATATGCATTTAAGCTTTTAAAGCGAAATTTTTTAGACTAATCTTTATAAATCATAAACTCACAAAAGCTAAGAAGAATTCTATTAGATGAATTCTTCTTGAAGATTAGAGAATTTATAAAGTATTTGTATCCATAATTATTAAAACGTTTTAATTGTGTATTATAAATATTAATTAATATTAGTATTATAAAAAAATACATGACAATAATCTATAATACCAACTACTATATTTACTATTTTTTATATAAAATAATTATATTTTTTAGATTTGATTAGCAAATAACTTTTCCCTCCTATAAATCCAATATTTTATAATGAATCTTCTTGCAATTACACAAATTGAAACTTTTCCACCCGTATTCACAAATGTAGGCTCATTAAATCATATCTTTAAACCCCTTATTGAATTATTAGTGGATGTCACATTATTTAGTTAATTTATTAATGAAAAAAAGTGTATAGAGACAAATAAATGAAACCGTAAAAAAAGAGGCCAAAACTGGAGGAGGTTGGCCGTGCCGTCTTGACTAGACCGCCAAATTGGAAAAAGATAACATATTAATAACACTGTCTGGGTTCGGTAGCCGCCATTGCCAGCAAAAGGTTTCCATTGAAGGGAACATTTCAATTTACGGTGCGTTCTTTTTCTCCCTTCTCTTACTTCTTCAAATCTTGTTAAAATTGATCAAACTCTCTTTATTTAGCTCTGCTTAATCAAAACCGGATAATGATATAAGGTAACGAAATGTCGAAATTAAGATCAGTTTTGGATGAATTATGATGTAATGCTTGGATCATATTTCGTAATTTGGATATTAGTGGAGAGTATAGAATAGAATCGAATCTGTATTAGTTGTGGCCGAAAGGAAAGGAAAGAGATGGGGAAGACAAAGCACATGGTAAGTGGGAATGAGACGCCATTGTCGGGTTTAGATTGTTGAGTTTGAGGGAATACAGCCCAAGTGTTCGATCAAATGCCTGACTGACCCACGCTCTCCTTTTATTGAGTCCTTCATATCTCACTGACACTCTCTCATCACAAATAGTTTATGTTTTCAGTTTTCCATTGGAATTATTCATTGAGTTGTCATTTGTCACCATACTCCATTCATGTGGTCGCTTCATCTTCATCTATATCTGTAATTATTAATGCCCACACCATTGCTTTTTTCCTTTAATCAATTCAGATTTGGTTGATTTGAATTGGCCCCCCACCCCATTGAGGTCTGACCCATTTTGATTGAGGGAGACCCAGAAGAAGCTAGCTCTAGCTCTATTGATAAGTTTGTATAGGGAAAAGAATGGAGTCGAAATCTGCAACCACAAATCTAAGACAATGATGAAGTTAGAAAGAGACATGGGGAAGAAAGTGGATTGTGGAGAAGTTAGTGAAGGGGAAAACAGAGGGAACCCCACATGAAGAAACCAAGCCATTGGTTAGAGATTGCTTCAGAGTGGGTATCATTATGATTTGTGAAAAAATGATTTTTTTTTTTTTTTTAATCAATGTGGGTGATATTAATTAATAAGAGGTTCACCTCAAAATCTATTGGTGGTATGGGAACTAGCCCCTCAAGATGGTGTCATGTTAGAAAAGTTATCTTGGATTAGATTTGAATTTTAGACTGAAATAATCGTTAGGACTTACTCACTTGGGTCGAATCCAAATTTAATTTTTAAGATCAAATATTCACTTAAATTTATTCCTACTTTGGTGGAGTCTAAAGTTAGGAATCAATAACCCACATACTCTGATAATATATTAGATAACACAAAGTTCTACTTCAAATTAATTGGTGGTAAAGAGAATATAACCCATATCTCTTATAAAAATGTTAGAGAGTTCTCATTTTTCTAGTATAAGATAAGATGAGTATTTTTAACTTGTAGTTGTAGATTAGTGAAAGGACAGATGATCTCTCTCATCCTTTTTGGTTCATGGGGATGATGTTGAAATGTGGGATTGCCTCAGTTTTAGGTGACCAGCACCATATGGTAGTTGCACTTATTAGATCCCACCACCATCCCATCTTTCATTAAATTCTCCCACTTGACTTAGTAACTCAACCTCTCTAATGAGTCCTTTGCTTCTAGATCTTCAGATTTTTCCTTTTGTGTTTTTTTACCTCTTTTGGCCTCAAATCTCTACGGAAACACCTTGAATATAACAAGGTTTAAAAGGACTGTCGAGAAAATTCTAAATGTTAATTTTCAAGTTGGAATGTGGGATGAAACTCTTGAGGTGCTTTATTTACTTAGGTGAGAAAGAAAAAAAAATAAATAAATAAAAAAAAATTAAAACTTGCTGAAATTGTTATACTGAATTGAATGGGCATTCAAATTTGTGTGTAAAAATGGAGAAAACTAGGCTGAACACGATTGTGTGAAATGGATGTGAGCCTGGTCCAGAGACCTAAATACTTCATTTTGCGTAATTGTGGCCCATATTGTAGGCCCGGAGGGGGAGTTCATTTCGACCCATACTTGAGGCCCGGAGGTGAATTCATTTCGGCCCATGGTTTAGGCCTGCAATACCCCCTTTTATGTAATTTTGGCCCATGTTGGCAAATGGACCTGGAGCGTTCGTCGTATCCTAGCAAGAGAAATTGAGGGGAATCTTCACATTTATACACCCTTATTTATTCTTTTCACTGAGAACATTCAAATTAACAGAAAAATAAAAAAAAAATTAACCTTTTTCTTTTTTGAGTACATATCAGGAGAGGGGAGACAAATACCGATTGTCGGGATCGAATCTGTAATGTTGGTGTTGAACTGATTTACAACCAAAGAATGAAACTATTGCGTCATTGACCCATTCAATCTAAACAATTTTTTTTTTAACTGAAATAATTTAAACAATTAAACATATGATTACGATAAGAATTAAGGTATTAAATTATTAAAAATAAAAAATTAAATAGATTTTTTTTTGGAGAAATTTAAATAGAATTAGTTAATTAAATAGTTAAACTCAAATTAAAAGAAATAAAAATTAAAATATTAGAAATTGACATATGGTTCAGGTTTAAATTGACACCACTCCTTGATAGAAAATTTCAAATTAATAAAACATTTCATTATAGAAAATAAAATTTGAATTATTATTCAATAAAATTTATGAATTAAACTGTTGGAAATTTTATTTTAAAAAAATATTAGAAATTTAAAAGTATGTGGTCTCTGAATGCCAATAAGAGCAAAAAGTCTAGTTTTAGATTAATCTTCATTTCTATTATTGAATAAATAAATAAATAAATAAATAAATAAATAAATAAATAAATATATATATATATATTAGACAGTCCAACATAAATTATGAAAGATAATCATATTTGTAATATCTTTTATAAAAGATATCATTTGTTCACCCTTTTGTTAATAATCACAACTATAAGCATAAATAAGATGCATACTTACTATAGAATTAAAAATATACATTTAATTATTTTAATATAAATATTGTTAAATTTTCTTTTGGTACCTTTTATACTTTAATTTTATTTCAATTTAGTCCCTAAATATTTAAATATTTGATTTTAGTCTTCTTATATTTTAAAAATTACTAAAAATTTGTTCATATGTAAAGTTTAAAATTAATTTTAATCCTCCTATTCAAAAAAAAAAAAAAAAAAAAAAAATCCAATTTGATTAATAATCTTAATATTTTATCCAAAAAGGATAAAATGTTGCCATATTCCCAAAAGTTTTGGAGATACTCTTGTCACAAAATAATAATTATAGATGTATGTAAATTTTAAAATATTTATATCTATAATTATTAATATATTTTAATATTGTATTATAAATATTCATTAATATAATTTTATGAATTATTAATATAATATTATGTATTATTAATAAATATTAACATTGATATCAATAATTATGGTTGTTAATTTTTTTTCTAAAAATTGACTAATTTGGTAGGTTTCCCAACTTATGAAGAGAACTTGATAAAAAAAAGATACGGTGAGAATTAATATTCACATTTTTTTAATACATAGTTTAAATTGGGCATTAAAATCTAAACAAAAATAAGACAAATTTAAAAAATAAATGTATCAGAATGGGGTTTTAACCTAGAAATATTCACCAATGTTAATTTTCTTATAATTTTCATAAAAAATATTAATTTTCTTATAATTTTCATAAAAAATATTAATTTTCTTACACAATTGAAATGAGATTATAATGTGTTGTAAATCAAATTTAAAGTGATTGGATTTGACACTCTGTAGTCTCTAGGCACCTCTAATCATGCACTGACTCCTTCCTAATCCAACACTGTTTTCATATGAGTGTAAGTTTAAAATAAATCTTCATATTTTCAGTAAATACCTCTTCTAATATCTTCTTTTGCATATTCTTAGTTTTAGAAAATTATTAATAATTAATTTAGTATTTAATCAGAAATTAATTTGGGTACGAATTTACACAATATTCAATTAAAAATATAGTGTTTAAATTAGTAGTGCCTCAAAACCGCGTTTGAAAAAAAATATTTGAAGGAAGTGTAGAAAAAATATAATTAAATTATAATTTTTAAATAAGTATTTAAAGAGATCGTAAGAAAAAGATATTATATTTAGAAAATTTTGTTGGAAAACTCGATTGAATTAATTTGAAGAGGGGCTAGGAAAAGTTTTTTCTATCTCAGGTAAATTTTATTCTATATTTCTTCTACTCTTCTCTTTATTTCTTTTTGTTCGGCCTAGCCTATATTGCAGGTTCAAAGGTCAAAAAGAAAAAAGAAAGTTTTTATATATATATATATATAGAGCCCATAATCTCTCCACTCATTACCTATCACATCCATCGTACAACTTTTCCACTTTCTTTCCTTCTTTTTACCTTCCTATAATTTCAACGTGAAATACACAACACTATTTTACAAGCTTGTAATTTAGTTTATTTGAAATATTTTTATAGAGAAGAATTTGGCGGCATCATCACGTCAATCATGTATAGTTACACTTTTTTTTTTTTTTTTTTTTTTTTTTTTTTTAATAAAGTAAAAAAAAAGAAGAAAGAAGTGTGGCACCAAGGAGTTATTTGTTTGGCATATTTAAGTAGGATTTAGATCGAGAATTTATCAATTTTTCATCGAAAATTTACATCCAAACGACTTTTTATTAACTCGTCTTTCTTTACTTTTAAAAATAACTTTGCATTTTTAACCATTCATTTCTAATTATTCATTTGTAACTATTCAATTATTTTTAATCATTCATTTTAAATCAATCAAAACAACTCATTTTTAATCATGTTTTTTAACTATTAAAAAATAATTACTCATTTAAAATCTAAATGTAAACAAGGTTTTGACTCTAACTCTTCTACACAAAAACTACATTCAAACGAGTTTTTAATTAGAACTCTCAATTTTTAACTACTCAAAATAACTCTTTAATTTTTGAAATTAAATCCTTCTTAAATATGATAAAGAAACAGCCTCCAAATACCCCACATGAGTAATATCATGGTAGAGGTGCCAAATTGCTCTCTTTTCTATAATATAACACTTCGTACAGCTGGATGAGAGTTTCTTTCTCGATGATGATTTATAATTGAGCAATTACTAATTTCTTAAAAAAAGTAACATCCAAACAAATAAGCTATGGCTATCAAATAATTACTCACTTTTAATTATGCATTTGAAAGTGGCACATAAACTTTTGTATCACCTATATATATTATTAAATATAATTTGATCTTTGATTAATAATTTTATTAAATTATTAGATAATATAAAAATTTAATGAATATAATGAAGTTGAGTAAAAAATCCAATGACTTCAATTTTGGTCGATCCGAAATTATAAAATCTCTTAAAAATCATTGTTGATATTAGTTGTGTATTCACTTCTCCAGGGATTGTGGAATTTTTTATTATTGGAATAGATCTTGTAATAGAGTAATTGATATTCTAAGCCAAACCAAAAAACTTCTAGTTATTTTTGTTGTGGGAAGAGAGAATTTTTTTTTTTGAGTAATACTCGGGGGAGGTAAGTATTTTGAAAAATCTTTAAAATTAAATATTTTTACTTTTTTGCATTTTTCTCTTCATTTTATCAATCAAAACTAATATATATTTTTTAAAAGTAAAAACACGTGGTCACCCTTATAAATTTTCTTTAGAAAAAAAAGAGAAGGATGATGGCAATTATGAATTTTCTTTAAAAAAAAGAGAAGGATATGAAAAAAGTTCAAATAAATATAATATAATCCATTATAAGATGAACTAGTGGTGAATGGAGTCTCCAAAAATTTAAAAAATGAGGAATTCAATTTATTTGATCATTAATTAGGCTTTAACTTTCTATATTTTACTTGGACAACATTATATAGTAATGGTATTATGAGCAAAATAGCCAAACCAAAACACTCGAGATACTCATTCTAAGATAGAATTAATAATGAGTAAAAGAAAATGAAAGAAGTTCCAAATTATGAAAGCTCAACATCAACAATTCAATTACACAAAAACAACATCAAATTGAAACCTAAACAGCCAATGAGCAACTAAGCACCCAGCCTTGACCTGCATGAACATTAAATTGGTTTTCAAATCTGTCTCCAATGACAAGCAAAAAGCCTGGTTTTCAAATTTGTAAAAAACTTGGGAAATATGAAGAAATGAAAAAAAATGATAGTTTTGGTTTTAACCCAAACAATGTTAAGAAGCAGTGGGAGTTGTTTGGTTTGGTGAGTAACAGAGGAGAAGAAGATATCCACAGTTGTTTGGTTGTGTAATTATGGGAAAAGGGTTTGTGTTGGCAGATTTTGAGCAAACCCTAGTTTTAGGGTTTACTGTATTTGTGATTGTGTTTTAGCTTTTGGTATTGCCACACACTACTCTACCACTGCTAGTAACTGCGTCTTTCGATTTCCAAACCCCAATCTTTTTTTGAATAAATAAATAAAAGAATCATTTTGGTATATTTGAGCTGAAAAAATTTGAAAAAATTTAGGGGGTGATGGGATTTGTTTGTCAATTTTAAAAAGGAGTTATATTGTACATTTAAAAATTACTCCTAAATAAATTATATCTTAATTAACTATTATAATTATTCAAAAAAATTATTATTTTTAAATATTCAAAATAATTTTTTATCTCTAACCACTCGTTTTTAATAATTCATTTTTAACTACTCAAAATAACTCTTTTTTTTCTAATAATTTATTTATAACTATTTAAAATAACTCATTTTCAACTAATCATTTTTAATTATTAAAAATAACTCATGATTTTTAATTTACATCAAAACAAGTTATTGTTTTTAATTTCTCTACATAAAAAAAAATTACATCCAAACGATTTTTTAATTGCAACTTATCTATAAAATCTATATTCAAATGAGCTATTACAAAAATCTCATTCTTATAATTTTCCAAAATAACTTTTTTATCTAACTCTTTGTCCAAAACATTATTCAACACCTCCTTACAATCTTATTTAAAAACACATCACACTATTTAATGTCACACAAATTTGTTTATAAAAAAAGTATTAAAAAAAATATTTATACGATAGTAAGTTGGATTTTGTTTCTGTGATATTTTAGTTCTTTTTTTTTGTTTAAATGAACAATACTTATTAACACAAATTTTATCTTGAAAAACAAAATTTGGGATCGCTGAAAGGAAATGATGATTATATATTGTACAATAAAAATAGGGGAGAGGGTGTAGAAGTGAAATAGGATCTTGAAATTGGGATTGCTATTGATCTTTGATTGGACCTTCACTTTATCTGCTCCCTACCCTTCTTCTCATTCCCTGCACCTTCCAAACTCAACCAACAAGAAACTCTGTCTCAAAAGTAAAACTGTTTGTCGGTTTATTACTTCAATTTCATCCTTTTTATTTTCTACAAATCCTTTATTTTCAATCGTTAATTTAAAAAAAAAAAATCCAAACTTAACCAAGTGTGAAATTCATAGTTACTCGGTGATATTAGTGTACAAGAATTCATAAGTTTGGATCTTTCATTCTTAGTTGTTATAATCTAAAATAAATCCAAGCTATTACTTATAATTTCTCTATAAAAATTTCATCAAAAAAAGCTAAAGTTATTAGATGAATCCCAATTTCATACAAACAGTCTCATAATTTTTTTTTATTTTTTCAAAAACGAGATTTGAACTTTTTAAGAGGAAAAAAGAAAAAAATGACATAAAATCTAAAGAGAAAAGATTATGGGTACGAAATCTGAAACAACTAAAAATGGTGTCCATTTTCTTCCTTACACTACACACTCCCTCCAACGTCGCCGCCAAACCGCGGGTTCACCAAAACTCTGTTTTGTCTTTTTCTTCATTCTTCTTTTTTCTAAAAAAAACAAACATTTAAACCCCCCTTGACTGACAATGACTTCCATTCTTCATCATTAGAGACTTCACCATTTTCGAAATTCCCTAATCCTCCATGATGGCTGTTTTTCATATTAACCCTCAATCCTCATTTCCCCTCATCCCCTGTTCTCATTACAATTCTCTCATGGCCGCCTTACCCTCCAAGCCCTTGAATCCAAACGCCGACCCATTTCTCTCTTCACCGCCGCCGTGTCTTCCGCCGCCACCGCCGTATGTCGGTGTTTCCCCGGTGATGGGGTCTGGGAATTTGTACTACCCTCGTCCGGCAATGCCCCGTTTCTGGCAGGTTCATACTTATTCGGCGGTGAGTTGCTACAATGCCTGGCCTTTGATGATTAGTCCGCCGTACCCGGCGACGACTGTGGGCTGCGGCGGTGGCGCTGTTACGGATTCTAAGCCTATTTTGAAATCGAACTGTGGTGGGTTTAGAAGGGAATTTCTGGTTTCGTGTGGGCCACGGAGTTTGACTAAATCGCCGCCGATTTGGGTGGCGAGGGAAATCGGTAGCGACGTCGGCCACGGCGGCGGATGCAGCGGCGATAACCCAGTTGAGATTTCTGGCTATTCCTCTGTTGATGGCTCTGGAAATGGTGTTACTACTGTGATGATCAAGAACATCCCCAACCAGTTCAAGTGTGGTTTTTTTTTTTCTTTTTTCTTTTCCTATTTGTTAAATTTCCCTCATTTGAAGTACTTTATTTTTATAATCAAGAACATTAGAGCTGAACATCACATGTTCTTTGATTTTGAGAATTTTCTTGGAAACAGAGTTGGGTTATGGGTTGATTTCCACTTTTTGTGGTTGTCAGATAATCAACTGGAATTGATTATATTTGAATGTTGAATTCATTATGTGTAGTAGTTATTAATATGCAGCACTTTCTCCGGTTTCTGCCATTTTTGTCTCTTTAAATGGAAATATTTGTGTATGGGATTAAATGTTTTTGTCTTTTCTATCTCAGACTATCAATGTTCTTGCTGAGTATTGTTTTTGATTTGCACTAATTGCATTCTGAACTCTTTGTCAATGGTGATATGCAGGCGGCGAGATCTTCTGCAATTGCTTGATAGGTTTTGTCAATTAATGAACAATCAAAGGGGTTCTTCATCTGATTTCTGTCTTTCTGAATATGATTTCGTTTATTTGCCAATGGATTTCAGGTGGGTTTTACTTTAACCCCTTAATTTGCTGTTCAAATTGTTTTAGTTTGATGAGATTTGTTTTAACTATGCTGCTATTACATAGTTGTACCGTATGTTATACTAGCTATTCCAAATGAGTATTTAGAACTTCTCAAACAAGCCCATCCAATCGATGTATAGCAAACATCCAAAATAATTACTTGTTTCAAAACTAGTCATTTCGAAACCACTCTACTAAAATCTACTTTCTCAACTGCCCTACGCTAATCCTCCAATCAATCTATTACTGCATAGTAGTTTTTAATCACTTAAAATAATTCTTCGTTCTAGTTGTTTCAATTAACTCATGCAATTACTGATCTTAACACTCGTCTAGGGTTTAGATACTCTCTTAAAATGGTAGTTATAAGCTAACATGATGTCAGTGAATTGCATATAATTTCAATGTTTTGCAGTTTTACATTAATTCTGTGATTGTTATACATTTGTAGGAGGTCTTGGTACGAAGGGAAAGTATCAAATCTGGGTTATGCGTTTGTAAACTTCACAACTTCCATGGCTGCATCTCAGTTCTTTGCAGTTTATCACAATCACAAGTGGGATGTTAATGTCAACAAGAAAGTGTGTGAGATCACTCAAGCCAGAATTCAGGTAAAACCCCCTATTATATTTCATGCTTTGTTTACAACATATGTCCAGTTACAGACATATTCCGTATTTGAAATTTGAACTAATGCAATAGTGGTTGAACTATGATTGTGTTTGTTGTTAACATTTTTGCCTTGTGTTAACTTGGGGGTGGCTTAGGGCAAGGAAGCATTGAAGAACGCATTCAAGAACAAGATCTTCTGGTGTCGCACCGATCAGTACCTGCCTGTGATGTTATCTCCAGCAAGCAATGGTTGTCGTCGCTACCGACGGGTTAACGTTGGGAGGCGTATACCTTGTGTACCTCGCAAGCCGCTCAAGAAGTGTGTAGCTGATCTTATTCGAGGAGACAACACTGTGAACACAACTCCATTTTAGCTGGAAGAAGTGATGGTGTTTTTTCTAAACTAGGGTTTGGTGTGTTAGGGTGGAGGTAGTAATAGGTTATAACTAGTCTTGTGTTTTCATTGTCTCCCTAACCGCCATAGTTTGGGGTGAATTGAAAACATGAGTGGCTGTGTGTTTGTATGTTTGGTTTGTGATTTTCTAGGTTAAAAGGGGAAATGTTGTTGTAGGGCGCCATGTCTCTATGAAATGGTTATATTTTGCAATAATATTTCCTCACTCTACTCGTTTGTATAATATTTTGATCATTTTCCACATGGGGGCCTCTCTTTAACTTTTCAAGCTTTTTAACCTTTTGGCTTGCTCATTGGTGTTATCCTTTTTTGGTCAATGGGGGTTTAAGAATCAGTTCCCAACATTGGGATTCAAACATGTTAAGAATGGGTTTTTTTTCGACTCTAGAGCTTTTTATTCAATCAATTTGAACATAGATGTGTTTAATGCAAATAAATTATAAAAAAATGTTTTTTTATTGTTATTTTTGGAATTTGACTAAAATTTAAACACTTTTTAAAACAATGTGAGGTCTATAATAAACAATTGTAAAAATTAATCCGAAGTCATAGGGAGTGATCGGATTTTGAAGTTAAAAAGAAGAGAGAAGAGGAAGTGGAAGAGGAAGAAGATATTGATTGATTTTGAGATATGAAATATTTGTTTCAAAATTGGTGTTTTAGAGAGAAGCAGTTGGAAAAATATTTATTTTATATTAATTTTTATTAATGTAATCATTGGAGATTGTATTAATTAATATATTTTATTTTATATTGTCCGGTCAAAAATTAAAAAAAGTTTGATGTAATATTTAATAAAATTAGATAAAAGATATTGTATATTATATAGTTGAAAATTAAAAAAAGATTTGATATGATATTGAAGGAGAGGTTGAAGAAGAGTTAGGAAGAGGTTGATGTAGTGAAAACAAACATGAATTTGAGAAATTCCAACTTCTTTCCCTCTCTCTCCTCTCCTCAACCCCAAAATCCAATCAGATGTAATACAAAACTAAACTGTCCTGAAATGTAGCCTATTTAGTATTATTATTATTATTATTCTCATTATTCTCATTCACAATATATTGATCAATCCACTTTTGTTCATTTATCTATCATTCTTGAACAGACGTACGTTCTTAAGGTTACTAACAGGTTTATAATTAACACTAGTAAACCGCCATACATAATTTAATGATCAATAGAATTTTAAGAAATTAAAGTGTAAAATTAAGTACCACCATATATAATTTAATGATCCCTTCTAGTTATGTAGGTAAAAATAATATTAAATGATTCGGTGATGTAGTTGATTATTTTGATTGACGCTAATCATTTTAACTCCATAGTCATATCAATAATACCCTCTATATAAGGTTTGTTGGGCTCTCCCAATATATGTAGGGAAAAAAAATGTAGGAAAAAATAATAAAATAACATAGAGTTTTTTTTTCTACCTAAGTAATTCATTAATTTTATTAGATCATTTAAAAGTGATGTAAAAGAAGTTGTTCAATTAGATTAACTAACATTTCTAACGCCAAAATGAGTAGTATTCTATAACATGGTTAATCGGTTATCTCTGTGCCACAATCTAGGGATGGGCCAGTGGTACTCCGGGTATAGGGGAGTGAAGCTCCCATTTTCTGGTTTTCAAAAAAAAAAAAAACAAAATAACCGTTCAACCAATATAGAGTGTGATTTTTTTTTTTTAAAATCATGATCTGTATTCAAATCTCCCATCCTAAACTTCTCAGAAAAAAAAAAAAAAAAAAAATCTCCCACCCTAAATTATTGTAAATTGAGAAAAGAAAAAATTGTTAAATTCAAAAAAGAAAAAAGAAACTTACAACTTCAAGGGTATGATTGATAACTAGTTTTTTTGAAAAAAATGGGATAAAGTTCAAGTTTAGGCTTTGATTTGATAGTTTTTTTTTTTTTGAAAAACAAAACTTCTATTCAAAACACAAACCAAACCAATATAAAGATTCTCCAAAGTGGAGCCAATATCAGGGAGAGATTCCCCTTGGACAAAAGACTCTTTCTCAAGCATGAGAGAAGGATCCTTCCAAAAAAAATCAACATTACTTCCCGCTAAGACTTTTATAGATTTGTTGTATTATTTATTTTTATTTTTGTTGTTTTCATAAATTAAGCCAAATTACATATGAAAAAAGAAAACCCATTTTTGTTTTGTTTTTTAAATTTAATTAGACTAAATTTCATATTTTTTATTTTGTATTTTTTCCGTATAAATTGGGAGACATGGACAACAAACTTTATATATAGAAAACACTCACAAATAATATGAGAAACAATTATCGATTTTCAAAATCGAATCCAAACAGTAGACAATAACCGTGCAAATCTCGTTAATCCATTCAAGCACAACACTAATTAGATGACGAGTCATTTGTCTATAGTAGATATGTACAGTAAAAATTTCATTACTCCATTCATGCGTGCCACTAATTATATGGGTATCTTGAGTCCTAGTTACTTTTTTGTTAACTGGTTGAATTTATTCACTTTGACATTTAAAACACTTTGCATGAATCACATTGGTTAGTATCTCCAAAACCATCACAATACTTTATTTAAATAAAAGAGTTGGATTCCCATTGTTCGTACCGATTCGGAGTTGAATGTTTGATGCCCGAGTAAAGCCTCATGATCAGGGGTGCTCCAAATACCATGCAACATGTGGTGCTCTTTTTGTTGCATAACCTTTCCTTTAGATGAGTAGTTTCCAGGGTAGACAGAAAGATAACTTTTTCAAAGGTCCTTTGCCAATATCTCTTTACTCACTAACATATATCGATTCAAGAATTTTAACTTGATTGCCTTTCGACGTTCCCACTATCACCCTTTCAGCTTGGCCTAAAGACTTCAAGTACCCGCCCTAATTTGCAAGTCATTGGTGCCTAATAGTTGCCCCGACGACCAGGTATAGAGGTCGCACGACAAACGTACTTTTATTCAAGAATTCAAAATACCCATTTAGGGGTTAAATTATTATTTCACTCGAGCATTGCATCCAATCTCAAATTGATTTCTAAACAGTGAAATATCTATTCCTCCAGCATTTACTGGATTCTTTTTATGTTCATGACTGTCCGGTTTAATTTCTCAAGACTCTTTTGACCCTTAGATCACTCCATAATGATTATGATTCACTTCACTAATAATAGATATAAAACTGATAAGGACAGATACTACCCATAATATCAGCCAAAAGGCCAAGAAAAGTATACACTGAACAGATATCAATTGACCCAAAAAAAAAAGCGACTTTGTAGTAACTATGGAGGCTATTATAATAGTTCGGTTTCCACAAATCATTACAAAATTTAGTTTACAGAAAATGAATTGCCTAAAATCCTAAACAGGCTGTAATCGAATTCTCGAAATCCCAGATTACGACCTTTAGATTTCTGGAATTCTCTTCCAAAATCAGAAATGCGTGTTTGATTAGCTAGAATCCTACCCTATAAATCAAATTTCAAACTGACCTAGAATATGAAATTTCAATTCTACCATTTACCAATTCCTGAATACCTATAAAATAGATTAAGGCAGCAATGACAGAAAGTATTGTCAAGAAACTATATTACCACCATGAAGAAATTAGGTGCAATTCCAGAGTAAAAAAACAGTACATCTACAGTTTGAGAGGAAATTTACTGAAGAAGAAATTGGTTGAATGGCAAGAAGCTTAACGAGGAGCCTTCTTCTTCCCTGCAATAGCAACCTTCTTACCCTTCAAGGTCCTGCAGTTGTTTTTTGTTCTCTGTCCTCTGCAAGGCAGACCCTGGATGTGTCGAATCCCTCTATAACACTGAATCTCCTTCAATCTCCTGATGGCAAGTGCATTGAACCGCCTCTGCAGATACCAAAAAATCACACTTGTAAGCTCAACAAACATTTGTAATTCTTTTTATTGGGAATCGGAGCTTTGCTCCACTATACCCGGGTAACCATGCCCGATCTTAGGCCAGGCACCGAGAGATATCTAAGAAATGGAGACACGGGAGGTGTCTACTAGTTAATGTAAGGTGAGTCTTGAGCCTGAGATTTTGAGGGAAGCATTCCTACAAAATCCAAGCTTTTTGACCACCATGCCACCCCTTGGGAACACTAACATTTGTAATTTGTTGCTACAATCATAAATAGATAGATAGATAGAGAGAGAGACCAGATCTCCTTCAATCATGTATTTGGAAACTTCATCTCTGATAGCTATGAGTTCTTCCTCAGATAAGTCCTTGGTTATCTTATTCTCCACGTTTAAGTCAAACAAGATTTTCTTAGCATTGTTGCGGCCAATTCCATGTATGTATTGAAGGGAGTATTGAACTCGCTTGTTGTTCGGTACCTCAACCCCTCCGACACGGACACACTTGATTTGAAGACCACGAACCTGGAGAAATTCGAAGGAAGAAACAATGAGGATCATTCAAGAAGAGAATGGAAGAAGAACACGGATTCTTATATAGTTAAAACTGCAGATTTCCAGTCAAACGAACCGAACCCATAGGAGACAAACTTGATAACATGAAGCATAGAGTTGAATTGGCATTGAAGGTCAAACTTTAATCTGCAGAATCTACTCTTTCAGTCCAATTGCTACAGGGAAGACCTTATATTTAACCTTTACAATGAATCATGTACAGCACGAGCAAGGGGGAAACTAATTAGGGAACAAAAAAATGAGCATATCATGAATTTGGTTCTTCTAAGCAATAGTAGTCGGTGAAACGAAATGTAGAAATTTTGTTGAGTCAAGATATATATATATATATATAAGGTAAAATATAAGTTTAGTACCTATAGGTTGAAAAAAGTTAGATTTTAGTTTTCATGATTTCAAAACCAAGCATAAAGTAATTGGTTCAATCTTGGTGGTCATCTACCTAGAAATTAATTTCATACGGATTTCCTTGGCATCAAAATGTTATAGGGTCAGATAGTATATCCCGTAACAATAGTTGAGTGGCGCGAAAGTTGGCCCGGACAGTCATGGCTATCAAATAAAAAAAAAGCCACATAACTAAATTTTATATTTCTTCTTACCATTGAACTAAACTCTAGTTTTAGGAATTCAAACGCATGAATTCTTGGTTAATGGAAATACACTCCCCTGGTTGGGTTGTTGAATCATACAATTCATTGAAGATAGAGATAAGATGACTTGAAAATAGCAGGGCAGTAAGAATGAATGATGACAGTTCAGTTTAGCAACAAAGGAAAAACGAAGGTAAACCCCAAATCACCATCGCTAAAAGGAAATTGAAACTGATGCGAGAAAATTACCAAGTTGCAAGCATTAGTTTAACAGAATATTAGTAATTGAGCTAAGACCTGTCTCTACATTGGAAATGGATACTAGAAATTAAGGCAAAGGAGTTAGAATCGGAAATGAAAATGTTCAAAACCCTAGAAACTGAAGGGCAAGAAAAGACTCCATAGTGGGCGTCGAAAGAAGAGGAAATTTACCTGAGGGTTTGAAATGGGGAAGGAGAGGTTATTAGCGAGAGGATTGTAGTTTCGGGCATTGTTGCAGATAACGGAGAGCGAAGAAACGACGGGCAATGCTAAAGTCTGTGCCATTATCTTCTCTGATCGAACTTCTCAGTTCTTGCTACTGTAATGGCGCCACCACCTTATCTTCTTCCTCCAGATCACAGAATAATGGACAAAAACCTGCCGAAATAAATTTCGAGGCCCAAACTTAGTTGAATTAGAATAAGGCCTGGCCCAATAATATTCGGGAGAAAATATCCAGGCATTATTGGCCTGTTTTTTAATATGCGCCATCCATCCGCGTCGACCAGTTTTACAAAATTCATTTTCATTTCTTTACGATTCGATTTCAAGATCTCTACGTCACTTGAATACTTTTTTTTTAGTGTTGGAGCAATTTTTCTCTTACAAAATATGTTGGGTGTACTTGTTCTATATAAAATACTCTTATCATTTAACATGTTTTAATTTAGCCCCTCAATGATAACATTTTCCAATATGCATCCTCTTAGTTGATTGACATGAATTTAATTTATGATAAACTTACGTAGCACAAGTGACAAAAATTTAGACGAGGAAACAGCACTTCGGAGTTTTTCTACCAATTTCCTAGAAACTTGGATACCAAGAAGTCCTAGCTATCCATTTCTTCACTTTCTGCTCGACATGGTTTTGCCTTTAAACTTTCAAAGAAGTTATTTTTCCTTCTATTAATGCTTAGTTTTAAAGATTTTAAGTATACTAGTTTATTTTACTTTAAATTAACCGAAATAAGAGTGTCAATGACCAAGAGATCATGACTACAAATCTTCTACTCTAATTGTCATCCAACTAAGAGAAAAGAAAACCTTTAAATTAAAAGAATAATCACAAACAAAACAATGATGTCATTCAAATTTCTATCTTTTGTATCATATAAGCTATACATTTCTGACCTTTATAGATTCCTGCTACTTAATAAAATACATTTGTTCAATTGTAATCATTTGCATTAATCCTTATTGTTGAACTCAATCGTTGCCATAGCCAACCAAAAACACATTAGAGAAACAACCAGCAACAGTAGCACAAAAACAAATAAGAGAGTAAAGAGAAAGAACACCAGCAGAGTATAGCGGTTCGAGAATAAAAAAAATCCCTACACCCGTTAATGAAACCAGGAGGTGTTGTATTAGATGTAAAAGAAAGCAAACGAGAGTGAATATCATATTAGATAGTTTGGACATCTATTTATAAAACAATTGGTAATAAAAAAAGTAACACATATCTCTTATGAAGATGCTGAAAACTCCAATCGATATTACCAAACTTCTTTATAGAATGGGTAGAACCAAAATACGATCGCGAGCTCGCCAATGCACATAAATGTGCAATCCCAACTAACTCACGAATCACACTTGGCCTAACCCATACATCTTCACTAGGCTCAAAAGCACTTGGCCTAACCCATACATCTTTACTAGGCTCAAAAAATTAACTATGAATCAAAACAAGTACAAAAGTATGTAAACTTAACTTGAGTTAAAATAACACTTTTCATTATTTTCCGAGGGAAGAAATTATAAACTGTTACTATTTACTTATAATCCTAATTGAAAATTCTATAGAGAACATGCCGATTTTAACATTTACAAGGCTTTGTTTTCAGCCTAACCAATGCTGGACAAGAGATCGTGGTTAGTAGGTTTCCAACATGCTAAGTAGACGCTTGAAACGTTTTCTAAAGCTTTAACCCTCATAATACAAAAGTTATTCAATGCATTACAAACAAAATTTCAGTCAATTGAAAAACTTGAAAAAGACTATCGGGATAACTTCTAAAACATTTGGATGTCATATAAACCTATAAAATATTAATTCTCAAGTATGTAGCCACCACAGATCGAATTAGTAATCTTTTATGGTCTCTCAACTATTAAACCAATCTATAATGGTTGAAAGTATTCCAAAGAAAATAAGAAAGATTTATCAATTTAGACAAAATCCTGATATGGTACCCTCAAAATTAATAGTTTAACTCCCATCAACAGCAATTGAATTCTAAAGCTATGGATTGTGTGCAAATGGAGATTCACAAATGTAACAAGAGGGGAAGAAGAATGACAAAACCATTGGCTCAACGATAAGCTTTCCTCTTTCCACCACCAGTGATCTGCTTCGACTTCGCGGTCCTAGCATTGGTCTTTGTTCTTTGGCCTCTACATGGCAATCCTAGACCATGCCTGATTCCTCTATGGCACTGAATATCCTGCAACCTAGCAATGTCTTTCTTTACACAATTAGTCTGCAACATAGAAACACAAAGAAAGAAGCACCCGTTAGGCACACATACAGGAAATTCATGGGGAGTAACAAAAAATTCATACAAAAGAGGGTCATTCATTTACCAGTTCATGTCCAACCACATACTTGGAAATTTCGTCTCGAAGATCAAAGAGCTCTCTTTTTGTCAAATCCTTGGAAAGCTTGTTCTCCAAGTGAAGCTCAGCAATAACTTGATTTGCTCTCGATCGGCCGATGCCATTAATGTACTGAAGTGCAAACTTGAGCGGCTTGTTGTTGGGAATCTCCATACCTGCTTTTATATGAATGGACTCGATCTGCAAATATAATCGACACATTCCTTCATCTCATATAAACATTCAAAACCTTCTAACACACAAATGCATAGACTTTTAATCAAATCACGTAATAAAAGTAGGAATAGAGGAAAGAACTAAGGAGGTGTTTGTTTATAGTATTTAACGAGCTATTACAATTGAGTTTTTATAATCCTTCTTCAAAAAATTATATTCAAACGAACTATTCTAATCACTTAAAATAACCACTCATTTCTAACCCGTAAAAAATAACTCCTCATTTTAAATCCACAATTTCTCACCAAAATTCACATCCAAACTAGGTATGGGCGGCAACTCTTTACAAAAATTCAAATCCAAATGAGCTATTGACTACAGCTCCTTTATAAAAATCTACGTCCAAACGAGCTATTGACTACAACTAATCTATAAAAATATACATCAAAACGAGCTATTACTACAAACTCAATTTCTAATCATTAAAAAATAATTACTCGTTCTAATCCCTCAAAATAGTCAACTTATGTAATTATTCATCTAAACGCCTTCTAAGAGAAATGCATCGATCGAATTCGGCAATTATCATCCAGCGATTCACAAGTTCTAAACCCTAAGATTCTTATCAGATCGCAATTAGCAAAAGATTACGTAAAGTTATTGCACTCACTGATAATGATTTGAAGCGAGGAAGAACAGCATTAGAGACAATCGCGAGGGAACGACGAACTCCGAACATCTCTGCAATCGGGAAATTTCAGCAGTGAAGCGGAAGAAAAACTTCAGACGGGGATGGAGAGAACGCAAAGCCCGTGTTTTCAAGCCCATCCTGCCCGCTCAACAAAGCCCATTAAATACAAACCATTAATAGTGGGCCCTTAATCGGCCCAATATTGACCACATTATTAAATAAAGAAATCAGGTATTAGTAATAAATGTTTAAATTTGTTTTTCAAGTTATTTGAATTAAATATTGGAAAATTATGTTGGATAATTTAATTTCACAAAATAATTGCAGATCTAGAAAATATTTGCATAGTAAAAAAATACGGTATATTTAATATTCATTATACAATATTATTTTATTATTAATATAGTATTTTGTATTATTAATACAATATTATATATTATTAGTATAGTATTGTGTATTAATATAATATTATGTATTAACAATACTGTATAATGAGTATTAATAATATCTTATTTTTTACTTTTTTTTTTGGTATTGTAAATACTTTTTCAATTTAGCCTATTCCTAAAAAACCCCTTAAATATATCATACGTCTGTTATAAATTTGGTTCATATAGCTATAACAAAATTAGATTTTTTTTTTTAGAACAAAAAAAATTAGAATTTAATTCTTGTATTTTTTAAAAAATAAGAATTTAATTTTTATGATACGAAAAAAAATTAAAATTGAATTCTTGTGATTCGATAAAACCTAAAAAATAGTATGTCATTTCTAATGGTTGAGAAAATAATACATGTAAATAATTATTAATATGTAAAAGATGTAATATTTTTATCTAATCAATCATCTAACTTATACCATCATTATTAACAAATGAATAGTTAACTTTTTCATATTTAAATCATTGACAGTTTCTAACGACTAGAGCTAATTTTTTATTTTTATCAAATTATCTGAACTAGATTCTAATTTTTAAACAAATGAATTCAATTTTAATTTTCTCAAAACCATCCAAACTAAATTTATATATTTATTTTCAAACCATAGAATTAGAGACCAAGTTTATAATTTACCTTATATCAAATTATATTTTGAATAAATACAAATTTGCTCTCAATCAAATTCCGTTGATCTATAATTTTGAATTTGATTGTTTTTAGATTTTATCTTTTTTTAGACTATCTTTTTCTTAATTAGATTTATCTTTTTAAAAATAACTACCCATTTAAATTAATTTCTTACATTATATGAACAATATATTTTTCAATCTCTCTTTTTTTCAAATATATATA
>JBBMKA010000030.1:891364-925554 GCA_037833695.1 Sechiopsis laciniata
GAAAAGGTTGATTGAGAGAGTTCAGGAGGATGGAGATTTTGACTTTGTTCTAGCACCAGATGGAGGTTTGAGGTACATAGGTCGGTTGTGTGTTCCAGCCGATGCCAGACTACGAGCCGAGTTGCTTACTGAGGCTCATAATTCCCCATTTACTTGGCACCCGGGGGGTACTAAGATGTATCAGGATCTCAAGCAGACATTTTAGTGGATGGGTATGAAACGAGATATTACTGAGTTTGTTAGTCGGTGCTCACTTATCAGCAAGTGAAGGCTCCCAGACAAAAATCGATAGGTTTGTTGCAGCCGTTGAGTGTGCCTCAGTGGAAATGGGAAGAGATTTTGATAGACTTTATTTCTGGGTTACCGAGAACGCCGAGAGGGTTTACTCAGATCTGGGTTGTTGTGGATCGGCTGATTAAGAGTGCACACTTCATCTCCAGTAGAGTTAACTATACCGTGGAGTAGTGGGCACAGTTGTTCTTGGATCAGATCATTTGGTACTACGGTGTCCCAGTAAAGATTGTTTTGGATTGAGACTCTCGGTTCACTACTCCCTTCTAAAGAGCGCTCTAGAAGGGGTTGGGAACCAAGTGCAGCTTCAGTACCGCTTTTCATCCTCAGATAGATGGTCAGACTGAGAGGATGAACCAGATTCTAGAGGATATGTTGCGAGCCTGTGTGTTAGATTTTCTCGGTAGTTGGGATCAATATCTGTATTTGATGGAGTTCGCGTACAATAACAGTTATCAGTCGACGATTCAGATGTCTCCGTTTGAGGCCTTGTATGAAAATAGTTGTAGATCTCCAGTATTCTAAGAAGAGGTTGGTGATAGATAGGTTTTGGGTCCCGAGTTGTTACAGATGACCAACAATGCAGTTCAGAAGATTAGGGCTCGCATGTTGACAGCACAGAGTAGATAGAAAAGCTATGCCGATGTTTGGTGCAGAGGCTTAGAATTTGAGGTTGGTCAGCATGTGTTCCTGAAAGTGGCACCGATGCGTGGTGTTTTGAGGTTCGGTAAGCGGAGAAAGTTGAGTCCTAGGTTTGTAGGGCCCTTTGAGATCCTTGAGCAGATCGGTTCAGTGGCTTACCGTTTGGCTTTGCCCCCGTCTTTGTTTGAGATCCTTCAGGGGTATTTTGGTCATTTTATCCCTAGAGTTAGTTTGGTAATTTATCATCTTTCAGGGTTGTTCTTGCTTTGACTGAGACAAGGCTATTTTTGTGATTTACAGGACTTCCGGGTTAGGTGCTTTTGGAGGTTGGAGGTTATTTTGGTTAAAAGAAGTTAAAAGAGAAAAAGAAGAAAATATTGGTTTAAGTTGCCTTCGCCAGGGCTCGAAGGCTGGTTGGTTCTGGAAGAGTTCGACACGTGGCAAAAAGGCTCCCTATTTAAGAACGATTGCCTCATTTCTTTCTTCTTCTCTTCTTTTATCGAGACCTTAAGCTCTCACCGAGATTACTCAATTCTTTCACCGATCTCCTCACCCTTGACGAACCCCTCTTCATCGAGCATCACCATCCTAGCTCACGGATCGCCATCGCCCTTCGCTGATCCTCCCCCAGCACAGCACCGTCGAGCCCGCGTTCTCACACCGTGCCGCAAGTTAGTCACATCGTCAGATTGCTGCACCACTCGCCATCGCCTCGCTTCGCCCAGTCGCCTCGCGATCTCGTGAGCACAGCTATCCCGCTTGCCCTTCGCACCAGCCGCATGCCTTTGCTGATGCTCTCTATTTACCTTCGCCGAGGCCTTACTGTCGAGGTTTGTCCCTTCTCGGTTTGGGTAACCCTTATTTCCGAGACTTGTGTGTTTGGATGCCTGTTTTTGTATAGCTGCTAGATACTAATTATGTGTTTGCTTATAATATGCCTAGGTTGATTATTTGTTGGTTCTGCAGCTCTAGGAGCAGTTATCTATTATTGTCTATGTCCAGCTTTCAGGTAAGGATTTCTTACCGCAGTTGTGTGGGCTCTGCGAAATACTCATTGATTGCATTCTGTTGCCTGTTTATTGTTTACGAGCATGTTAGTGGATAGGATTGTATCTTGTTCTATTTCCTGCTAGCATGTGTTGTTTCCTGTTTCTACATGTTAGAAACATGCTAGGTTTGTTCTTTCCGGCATGCGTTGTGATTCCTGTTGTTAAGCTTGTAGTGCCATGCTAGGTTGTTTATGTTGTTGAGCATGTATTGATATGTCAGGAAATAAGTATGTGTAATCTTAGCTAGCTTCGATTAGGTTGTCTTCATCTAGAGGCTGAGAACGGACATAACGTACTTTATCCCCACGGGTCGGGACCAGCGAGGATGAGATCCTGCCTCCGACAGCCGGGTGTGGTCTAGCTCACCACAACGGCATAAGCCTAGTCTATAGCCTGCTAGAGCGAAACCCCTCCAATGGTGCAAGCCTGCCTTAGACGGTTCTTAGCTTCAGGCGTTCGGTGATATTCAGGCTGCTACAGCTGAGTGCCAAGAGCCTCGCACTACTATAGATCAGTGACACCTATTTCGATTCTTTAGGCCCTGACATTTACTCGATTTACAGTAGCATGCAGTGTGCGTGCACACGCATTAGGCGCCGGGAAGAGAGCTCCCTCTGGCTAATGTAATAAGTACACCACTTTCATTCTAATTTAGAGCTAGACACCGGGTACTCTCTCGGGTGTCCCAGGATCAGCTAAGAGAGTTGATCAAAATCAGTTTTGAGAGTTGGTTACTTGGCCGAGGGTATGAGACCCTCGAGGATTATTTGTTCGGGATCAGTTTTTGAGCTGGTCATTTGGTCGAGGGTAAGAGACCTTCGAGTTTAACAGATCGGGATCAGTTTAGAGAGATGATCATTAGGCCAGGAGTAGGAGACTCCTGAGGACTCTTGAGTTATGTTGAGATCACAAGGCAAAGTTTCTGTGTTGGTAACTGTTTGCATGTATACTAGGATGCTAGATGATTTGATGTTTCGTATTGTACCCCGGTTAGGGATTCTTACTGTGTGCCTTTGTACTCACCATTATTTTTTTATAGTTTTTCCACCAGGTAACTTGAGACAGCACCGGGACATTCGTACTCACCCTTTACTAAGTGCTAACGACGCTTGGCTCCACATTGACTCAAGATCGCGCATTGTTGATCTACTGTATTATGGCAGGACATTCAATCAATGTGGAGTCATGCGTCGTTAGCATCAAACTCGATAATTTTTCCCCATTCTATGTCAGCTTTATGTGCGCACCAAGGTCTTAAGCTAAGATGATGTGCACGTCTGCGATAACGAATAGCTAAATGATTAAAGTGTGAATAAATATCACTTCGCGCAAGTATACGCAGTCGGCAGCAAGTAATAAGTAAATTATTGATCTCCACAGGGACTGGAAACTATCCAAGGTGATGTTTAGAATTGAATAGAAATTGCACAAATATGATTTGGGTTGTGGTTGAAACATAAAAGTAAATAAATAACGAAGTAAAGTAATATTGATAAAATAAGGCTAGACTAAGATACTCATGAAATTCAACAGCAATGAAGTAACCAAGAAACATGCGGTAAGGGACTCTATCGTACTACGCCTACAAACTTCTGCTTCTGCTTCTGTTTCCATTTAGCATCTAGACCGACTTTCGTCGCAGCTAAATGTAATTACAACTGGCGCTAAGTATGTAATAGTTACGCGTTTATTCCTAAAGTCCGATTTAAAGTATTACAGATGTAACACTACCTATCAAACATGCAAAATAGACTTAGGTTATTTCTTCTTTCGATTTATAATTTACTAGTTTGTGTGGATGGTCGGTCAACACTTACTGTTATATTGAAGTACCTAATCTACATGCTCTAGATGAACCCTTCCAGTTTCTTCCTAAGACATGCTACTAAGATTCACTTTCTCCTAGTTTTTCCCTAATGAACTTAGTTCATAATACAAACAGATAACACAATACAAGATATGGAAAACATATTAGAATTGTATTACTGAAGTAAATGAGTCTAACAGTGAAAAGAAAATAAAAACAAAACAGAGAATTATTGTCTTGATCGAGACTCCGAGCTTCTCCGAGAAGAAAGAACAGAGACAGACCCAGCCTCCTTCCTATTACAAAAACACCCTACTTAAAGAACTAGGTCATCGAGTCTCCGAATATTTCAGAATGGTAAGAATCAATTTCCGCGATGATTTCTTTTTTAATTTCTTTGCCAAATGTGTTTGATTTATCTAAGGTTGCAATCCCATGATTTCAGCAATCTGTTTCTTAATTGTCTGGTTAGTCAACTTCTCGTTGGCAGATAATTCCTTCCTTATGTGCTTGAAGTGCTTCTGGCCTTAATCTTCTAAGCTTTATTGCTCGCACTCGCATCTTGATTCTCTGCATAACATTACTCCGCTGGCGCTAACCCTGCGAAAACAGAAATCAACATAAGCTTTGCGAAATCCATGCTAAACATGCTACTTTGGTTGTTTTCAGCCTAATAATTGATCTTTTTCATTTTAATCCCCAATGCGTAAGCATTAGCGAATTACACATTTTTATTCCTAATTTCGCCTTACTCGCAATAAATTTTAATTAATAAGCGCGAACAATGATCCAAAGTCAGGCTAAAATCTGACTCTATTTTAGAGTCATCACTGACCAGACAGCAGCTACGTGTTGCACGCCCAGCGTTGTGTTCCGAACAGCCCTGTTCTTGCGCGCTGCTCTTTGTTGGGCCTTGGGTATTTCTCGGATTCCCTGAGTTCCCTTTTTTATTGGATAGTCTGGATGGTTACTGATTGTTTATTCATAATTATCTATGTTAAGTATTAGCTTGTTGATGTTGGTTATCTGCAGCTCAATGAGCATTTTACTGTGCTGTAATAATCTTTCAGGTAAGGATTCCTTGTAGTGGGTTGTGTGGACCCTGCATAAATAATCATTGATAGTGTTCTATGCTTGCTTGTTTTACTGTATTATGAGCATGTGATTAGTAGGTTGAATTGATGTGGTGATCTGGCTGTACCGTTGACATGTGTTGATTCATTGAATTATATTTATTAGAACCATGCTAGGGTTGTATGTCTTTACTGTATTATGAGCATGTTGAATCGAGCTTGTTATATTCTTACCATGTCTTGCAGTTAGGTTGTCATCATCTAGAGGCTGAGAGTGGACACGACGTATGATGTCCCCACAGGTCGGGACCAGTGAGGATTGATGCCCATCCCCGACAGTCAAGTTGTAGTGTAGCACACTCCCCCGGTGAAGCCTAGTTTGTGGCCTGCTAGAGCGGGATCCATTCCTTAGTGTAAGCCTACCTTGGGACGATCCTTAGCTTCAGGTGTAGGTGTGAACAAGCTACCACAGTTGGGTGCCGAGGGCCTCCCACCAGCTGTGGAACAGTGGACACCATTCCGTTAGTTAAGCATGTGGACCTAGACCGGCGTAGTTTGTGTAGGCCTACATATGCCCCAGTTTGCAGTAGCATGCAGTGTGCGCGCACACGTATTAGATGCTGAGAGGACGGCTCCCTTGGGATAGTGTCATCAGACACCCTTCCGTTTAGTCTAGAGCTAGACACTAGGTACTCTCCCAAGTGCTAGAATCAGCATAGCAAGCTGGTCACTAGCCGAAAGTTAGAGACTCTCGAGGTTTGAAAATTAAGTTGTGAATTCGTTCTGAGATTTGTTGGTTGACTGTATTACATGAATGTTAGGTTGCTAGATGATGTGTTGTTTGCGTACTGTACCCTGGCTGGAATTCTTACTGAGTACCATTCGTACTCACCCTTATTCTGTGGTTTTCCACCACGTAACTTAGGACAACACCGAGATGGCTAGAGGAAGAGCTGATGGATCATGGGAGTCCGTTGCATTATTATTCTTTCATTTTGCTAAAGGAAAAGCATGAGTGTGTTGTTTTTCAATGACTTTATTTGATAAGTACTATCATCATGCATTTTAGATGCATGCAACCTCCAAGTACAACCTTCTTGGCATCCCATCGTCACTCTTGCAGACTTATTTTTAACATATATCTCATAACCATTCTTTATTTAGTATTCTCTTAAAACAACTCTCAAGACATCCAATGTACCTAAGGTCATCCCTAAGGATAAACTAATATCTTTCTTTAAGATTGAAATTTCGAATTTATTATATTTGTTCAATTGCTCATCTCTTTCATCAAATTGAATCGGTTAATTCAAATTACTAAAAAACTCACAAACAGACTCACCCAAGGCTTTGTCAATAAGATTTAACTCCTCATCAATCAACTCCTCTACATTTTGAGGTTCACAATGTACATGTTATGCTTTAAGCCTTCAACAATGTTTCTCTCAAATGTTCTACGGGGATATGAATTAACTTCACGTTTTTAAAAAGTCTTCGACGTCTCTAGGATGTCTTTATCATCCCACACAAATCTTAACCCCGGCCCTCTTTAAAGTACATTCATGAAACTATATATTGAACCATTATCCATTCTAATACACCCAACTCCCTTAATATGTCATTAACTTTCGATAAGAATATCATATTAAAACTACAATTGTCAAATTCCTATATGTGCCCTACAATGTATGATGTTCTACCATTACCATGTAAGATAAATCAATCCCATAATGTATAAGAGGTACCCCATGTCTGTAAAATAGACGAAACAAAGACAAAAAAGTATAGTAAAATTATTTTTAAAAATTGAGTAATTAAAAAAAAAAAAAATTGAAAACTTAAATTATTTTATACTCAAACTACATCTACTCTTCATTCAAATTTCATCACATTTTATATTAATCATAATATATATTATTTTTCAATATTACTCACGGGCAATATACACATTCTGGTTAAAAAAAAAGTTGAGTTTAAATTACTAAAAAAACTACAAATATAGAATACTGAAGATAAAAAATAAAAAATTAAATTTAACATACTCCAAAAAAATTTGATAAGAGACTTAAGTGATTTTTTTTTTTTTTTTTTGGAAGAACGAGTTTTTCTTCAAATTATTTGTGAGTTTTTCTCTTAATACTTCTTCCCATGAATTTTTGGCTAAGAAGAGTGCATGATCATTCATCTTTTCATAGATTTAATTTTTTTATCATTCTTTTTTAATGAAAAATGTTTTTTTAACACATTTTACCATTTCATACACATGTAATCTCTAAAATTTAAAAAAGTGGGTTGATTACAATACTTAAACTTGAATGGTGGATATTCACAAGGTTAATTTTTACAACCAACATAAGTGATTTGTGCAATTTTCCTATGTATTTTTAAACTTTATTTCAAGTAAATATTTTTTAAACCTTTATTTCAAGTAAATACTCTAGTTAACGCCACATCAATTTTTTTTTTTTTTTTTCTAATGTATCTATTAGGATTTTGAGTCCAAAGTAACTAAATTTTAGTAAGGCCACATTTTTATTTTTAATGTAGATTTTTTGTCCAACCTTCTAACGAAATTTTATATATAAAAAGGGGTATTGTAACTTTCAAAATGTTGAAGATATATTTTCATATATAATTTAGTGTTGTTATATGATGTATGTATTTTGTTCTATTTTTTCAAGGGTGTTGCTTGTTATTTGTCAAGAACATCATGGAGATGGTAAGATAAAATATTCAATTTCCATATATATAAAATTATCCATGCAATACTTAATTAATAGGGAATTTATCGCAAAAAAATAATAGGAAATTTGCTAAAACTTTTTGTTCGTCTATATTAATTAAGTATTTTTTTAAAAAAAGTATTTCATTCATAACAAAATTTTGAACGTTTTTGTACATTCTAATCCAGTCCTTCACATTTTTTTATTAAAATTATTTATTGTACTGATTGAAACTTATATGTGACATTGATTAAAAGACTATATTGATTGAAATTTATTTGTGACACTAATTGAAGACCATTTATAATACTGATTGAAGAATGTTTGTGATATTGATTTAAAATTGTACATGCATTCATTAATTAAGACAATTGTTATACGAATTGAAGTCATCAAACACATAAATTTTTTCAATTTTTTAATCATCTGCCCTAATTTTCTACTCATATTTCTTCTAAATAGTTATAATTTATTTTTTTTCTTTTATTTTACCCCAAAAATCCCTTAATTAATAAATATACAAAGAACAATTTTGTTGGGTGCCACACGTCATTGGATTTTTTATAAGTTTTTTTTTTTTTGAAAATCGAGAAATCGGAGCTTCGCTCTCCTATACCGGATGCCCAATTGACCCGTCCCTAGGCTGTGGCAACGAAATTGAATTTTTTATATAAGTTACAAACCAATCAAATTTAAGGACGTGTCTAATGCTTCATATTGTAATTACAAAGTCATATTACATATTTTTTATTCTTAATTTATCTGTTTATTTTTTGTCGAATTGTGTAACTATTTGTTTGATGCCCAGTTTTTTATATTCAGCCAACTTGAAATTTTAGATTAAGTTTTTTTTATTGGTACCGTACATAACTTGATTTCTTTCTTTTTCTTTTTTAATAATTGCATTAATTAATGATTGAAATGCTTGATAATGCAAATAAACGATTTAACGAGGAAAATGAATATTTTAGGCCCTTTCAGAAAATTTAATACATTAAATTTTTATGGGAGAAAAATATTTTTTTATTTCAAAATATTTGAAGTAGAAGATTTGAATTGATAACTTATTGATGATTAGACTATACATCATGTGAATTATAGGCTTGTTAGCTGGTGAGAAGAATATATTAGGTGTTGCTTAGATTTTAACTTTTAAGACTTAGAATGTAATTAAGTTGAAAATGTTGTTCTCAATTTAATCCAAAATGCATCCAATTCTGTAAAGAGAAAAAGATAATTAAATTGATGGCTAAGCGTTAAAGTTGGCAAAAATAATATAGACTTGAAATCAAAAGAAGATGCTTTGTTGATTAGAGAGTCTTAAGAATTCAATGGATTTAAAAAAAAAAAAAAAAAATCAAGAAGAATTCAGTGCATGTTCAAAGCTAAAATACAACTTGATTCGTTGATAAAAAGAAGCTATAAAACAAATTAATGTGAATATTAATTAAAAGTTACATTTTAATTATCAGTAACCAATTTCTTTTAAATATATTAAAAAAATTTGAAAATAAAAACATTTTATTGAATATATAGATACACACGCGATTAAGTATTTCAAAAAACAAAAGATACGCACGCATTTAAGTATTAAAAAAAAAAAAAAGATACACACGCTTCTAAAATTAAAGAAAGAGGAATAATTGCATGCTGCCTACGTGGCAAAATTTGGGCCACTGTTTTAATTTTTTTTTAAATGTTAAAAAATAAATAAATAAATCAAAGGTCCAAATTTTACCACGTAGGTGACTGCATGCTGGCAGCATGCAATTATTCCTCTTAAAGAAATTGAAACTTGTAAAGTAAGAAGTTATGGTTTTCAATTTATACTCAAAAAAATTATAACTTTAATTTATAGTGAATATATAACTACAAATTAATTTTTTATAAATTTTCTTTGTTTGTTCCGAAAAATAATTGAGAGATGTGCATATTATCCTAAATACTCACGATTGTAAAATTAAATTATAGAAATAATAGAAGTTTAAATGATTAATTCATTTGACTTTATGTCAAGTAGAGCAATAATTCAACTAACATAATGTGTATTTCTGATCAAGAGATCATAAATTCAAATACTTATTCTTTTATTGTTCTTGAATTAGAAAAGTAATTAATTCCAATTTGTACTATGTATAAGAACATTGATTCAAAATATGGTCAATTATACTTTTAGTCCATCTAGAATTTAGTGTTTATGTTTTGAATAAAGTTAAAATTTAGTCCTATTATTTGATTTTAAAAAAACTAAAAAATAATTTTTATTATTCGTAATTGTTGACGAATTAAATACATGTAGGTGATTATGTATATGTATTCTCAAAAAAAAAAAAAAAAGTGACTATGTATATGTAAAAGTGATTTTTTTTATTCCACAAATCACTTGACTCGCACTTTTATCATTGACACATAAATAATTAATTAGACATACTTAATTCGTCAACAATTAAAATAAAAAAATACGATTTTTTAGATTTTATAAAAAAAAAAAGTATAGTGACTAAATTCTAATTTTTAAAATCATACAGACTAAATTTTAATTTTTAAAATCACATAGACTAAATTCTAACTGTTGTGATTGTTTGCATCGAATAGAGTAGGGTCGCAGTTACAATAGATTGAGAATAATAATAATGAAGAGGAAGAAGGAAAGAATTACACAGTGATTTTACGTGGAAAACCCCTAAATAAATTAGGGTAAAAACCATGGGTAAGGATAAAATTACTTTATTATAAAAATAGGAATTACAAACTTTCTCTCTTACGAAGTAGCAACAAACTCTCTTATAAGGAAAAACTCTCCATATTTTTATCTCATACCCTCACTCACTAAGATGTGGGATGTCTTGGGAGATTTTAGGATGGTTTGCCGAGAAATGGCATCACCTATTTATCTCATGAACTTGGGTTCCAAGTAAAATTCTAAGGTCATAAATTATCCATGCCTTGCCTTGGTATTCAAGCAAACCCTAAAAGCACGACAACCGTGATCTGCGATGAATATCGATACAAAGATTTGATCAGGAATAGTGAGTTGATATTCGCTAATATGCTTTGCGAGAATCAGTACATCGTTGCCTACCATAGCAATACCGAGAAGGGCCCACATTGGTTTCAATTTTGCCACAACTTCACTTTGGACAAAGTCATGTATGATCTAGATCTTTCTTCAACAATCTTAGATAAAGTGTGTTCTAGAATTCTCTTCACAAATCTTAGACCAATGGTGTTCTAGAATTCTCTTCACCAATCTTAGTCAAATGGTGTTCTAGAATTCTCTTCACCATTCTTAGACAAATGGTGTTCTAGAATTCTCTTTGTCAATCTTAGTCAAATAGTGTTCTAGAATTCTCTTCAACATTCTTAGACAAATGGTGTTCTAGAATTCTCTTCACCAATTTAGAACATATGTGTATGATCTAAAACCTTCTTTGGTCATCTAGGATAAAATTAAATGATCTAAAATCTTCCAATATTATTCAACACTAACTTTATTCAAACTACGAAAACTAAATTATAGATTTTGAAATCATAAAGACTAGATTCTAAATGACCAAATTTATAATTTACAAATGAAAATAATAATCCAATTTACCTACATGTAAAAAGGAAAAAAAAAAAATTGTCCACTAGAATTTCTTTTTTTGATATACACATTATTCTTCTTACTACTTGTTCTTATAGAAAAATAATGAAGAGTTGAGTGAAGCAAGATAAAATTTCCAATCAAAAGTGTACTACTTTAGTGGAATAATTCTAGTTTGAAAGGTATTGAGACCCTCCTCCAACTTTGCCATTTTTTTAATTTCTCCCCCCAATGTTTTAGTGCACGTCTATTCAATATGGCATCCACATAACAAATATTCCCATTTACCCGAACCATTATAAACTCTTTTTTTTCTCTCTCTTTTTCCATTTAAATTCCACTGTCATTAAACTCCCTATTTCCCTATAATCTAAGTTTATTTTATCATTAATAAAAACCATTCATCTAATTTAGAATAATAAACATAAATTTTGCACTCCCAAATGATTATTCTTTTTTGAGTACCTAACAAAACACTTTACTATAATCAATAATACAGATGAATATAACAAATTGATCGAACTTTTTTCCTCTTTTTTTTCTTCTTTTGCAAAATTGTGTTCGGAGTGCACATTTCATTTTTATAGTTAATGAAATACTTTGTTTGTAGTTAAGGTAAAACTACCCTTAGCTAAATAAACTCATCTTTAATAATGATTTGTTACTATAATAATTTATTGTGCATCGAGATTTGCAAAGCAAGCTTAGCCTATAATTGATATATGTCTTCGGTTGTCAACTAGCAGATTTAGATCCCTCAATCTTTTCTATTGTTATACTGAAAAATATCAAGATTTAAGATGTTGATAATATTGTTAAGAAAAAAACTTGCATGTTTGAATTATTGATGATTTATTGTTTAGAAAATTGCACAAATGACTTTAAAAAATTATCACTCCTAATTAAACAAGTTTAATAAAGGTTGTAAATCTAAATAACTATTTAAGTCAAAATTATCAGTGGCTCAAGTGGTCAAAAATGGTCTTGTGGTGCATAAGGTGATGAGTTCAAATTATGATAGCTACCTACCTAAAAATTAATTTCCTACTAATTTTTCAAAAAAAAATTATCAATTTGGAATAAAATTATGGGTCTTCTAGTTCTTCCCTTGGTTTTGATAATTCATACAAATCTAATATTTAATAGCGAGGAGGTTATAAATTAAGAAGTTGAAATTTCTAGTTCAAATTTGAAAAAAAAAAAAAAAAACATATCAAATAAAATGGAATGAGTAGATGATGGCTAGCCACATTTGATAAAACTGGTGAGAATTTCTCACATTTTTCACTTAAAACAAGATGAAGATTTTAACCTACTCCGTGAGATGGTGTCTTGTTGAGTTTACTTATGTTGAATCTAAATTTATAGATCACATATTCACTTAAGTTTATCCGTTTTGAGTTGAATCTAAATTTATGGTCAAATATCCATTTGGATGAATTCAAATTTTTAAATCAAATACCCACTTAAATTTCTAATTATACCACATTGATTGGATTAAAAAAAAAAAGGAGAAAAGAAGGTATAGTGTTCATATATATTCTCGTACATATTTTTTATAAAGCCCTATAACTCAAAATCTATCTAAATATAAATCTAAATTAATAAAAAATAATCTAAACTGAGCATAAAATCAACTATTTACCAGATAATTCATAACATACGAATCTAATATCTATTGATTTTTCTCTTCCATCTTCATCTATTATCTCTCAAACAAAATAAAATGACAACTAATTTCAATGAAGTAATATTTATGAAGTGTTGTGATGAGCATTAATACTTTATTTCATGAGTGTTGAAGTTTCTCGCTTTTGTAATATATTACTAAAGAGAAAGAAGCTTGGGATCTTGCCATCTTGTTAGAACTGACAAGAAGTTCTTTGATTTCTTTATTGCATGTACACTCAGTAGCTAGATTTCAATCTAAATTTTCATGATTTTCTGTATACCAAATCTCAATTCCGATAACCTAATAATATCTTTTGCTAATAAATTTTAATTAGTTTAGGAATTATAAAACACGTTCACCTCTTCTGAATTTCTTTGATCAGTATGCTACAAATGAAGCTTGTTAAGTACAGGAAGCTACGTATAAAATTGGTACTTTAGTTATTGGAATGCTTAAAATGCTATTAGGTTGGAAAGCTTTTTCAATAATTTATACCATATTGGTATCTTTTCAAAAAAAAAAAAGCCATTCAATTATAGCATTTTTCTTAAAATATTTCATTTATAACTGATTTTGATATTTTTTTAATTTTTTTATTACCTCTTTTTTTAATTCAATCTATTATCGAATTAGTTGAATCTATCATCCAATTGATTGAATTTATAATCAAATTGATTAAGAGTGAACTTGTTGAAGGCTATAAGTAAAAAAACAAAAAGTTAAAAAATAGATTGAAATATGGGCATTTTGATCATTTTATAGTGACTGTTAATTACTATATATGAATTTTTTGTTTTTTATTAAATTGCTACTAATTATATTCCTACCCTTTCTAACACATGGTATATTATTTTCATTCAACATTTTAAAACACAATACCTAGGTTATACGTTTGGTTAAACTACCCTAAAATACCGAGTAAAATTTAAGTTTAATCTTTATGATTTGAAAAAAAGTTATAACTTGGTTTCCATGAATTTAAAAACTAGAGTTTAGTCTTTATAATTTGAAAATAGTTGAAATTTAGTCCCTTTGATTTGAAAAAAGTTAAAATTTAGTCCCTATAACTTACAAAAAATAAAATTTAGTCTTATATAGTTTTATAAAATTTACGTAATTATTGACATATTGAATATATGGAAGTTCATTATTCATGCCTAATAAAAAAAAAATTGTTATACTAATCACTTAACTTATAGTTTCATCAGTGTCACATGAATAATTATCTTTCAAATACTTAATTCGCTAACAATTAAAAATGATAAGAACTATTTTTAGATTTTATCTAATCATAAAGACTAAATTCTAGTTTTTAAAATATAATGACTAAGTTTTATATTTCTTCAAAGCATATGAATTAAACTCTAGTTTTTTAAATTATATAGATTAAAATTAGAATTTAATTTTTCTAATTTCTTCAAATCGTAAGGACCAAACTTATATTTTACCATATTTTATTTTATACCATGTAAAAAATAAAATAAAATAAAATTCTTACACCATGTATTTTTAACCATTGCTGAAAACCTTTGTAAAAAGAAAGAAAACTGGGCAGTAGTCAACATCTTTTTATTTTTCATTATTTGAAAGGAACATAGTTATACCTCAGCCAGTGAAACTTTTGCCTCATGGGTCAACATTTTAATTTAAGCTAAATTTTTTTCCTTCCTTTTTTTTTTGGTCTAACTTTTATTAAGTATGCCTAGAGTTCTTGAAGAATCAATGACCAAACATATTGTTTTTGCAAAGGAACTTTATACTCTTTCAAGATAAATATCCATCTCATTTTTCATAAAAACTTGTAGCAATAAACTCTAATGAACTGACTTTCAATTATATTATTTTAATTTTCATTCAGAAGTTAAATAGTATATATATATAGTTACAAATTGTTTCAGAAAAAAAAAAGTTAAAAATTGAGAAAGACATCTGGACCTATAAATTAGGTCTTGGAACCTGTCTAGTATAACTTTGAACCTTTGATTTTATGTTCATATTGTCGCATAGGCTCTTGATGCATTTGGTTTTTTTTTTTTAAACATAAAAACATTGACTTATTAAATATAATAATTAAAATTTTGGATCTTATGTAATACTAGTTCTATTTCGTAACCACAAGAGTAATAGTTGAACGATATTAGTACACTTTTAATAACCATCGAATCATAATTTTGAATTTCCCTTCTATACTCCTAATTATTGTAAACTAAAAAAAACTTCAATTAGAAGATTTGGGTGGCTCCCACCCACTGATGAGGCTCTTTGAAAGCCACAATTTTATTTTTTTATTTTTAATAATACATTTTTACTTATAAATTTTTTTTATTGTGTGTGGCTCTTAAAGTAGGTGCAGTCATGGCTGCACCCAAATCTTCCTCATTACTGAAAAAGTTAGTGACTTGATGATTCTATTGTTTTGCGGTAATTTAGCTCAACGTCATGGTCACAAGTTCGATTCAAAAATCGGTATTTGACTCTCATTTATTTGAGAGCACTCTTCTTTGTAAGATTTATGGTTCCCCTCCCCAACTTGTACTCAAAAGAATACTTCAATTTTATAAAGTTCAAAACCTATTAAATAAAAAGAATACAAATATAGCTAACAATAACAAAAATCTAATGACATATAGCATGATATAATAATTAAAATGTTATATGTTTGAATCTCCTCCTTTTGAATATTGTTGATTAAACTACTCAAAAAATTATTGTTGATTACAAAATAAACATAATTTTGGTTCATAACTATTTTTAGTTCCTATGAATTTTTAATATTTAAATATTGTAAGTTAACGGTATGTTTAATAACGGGCACCTCCAAACACTTAATTTAAAAATAAAAAAAAAATTTAATAGGGAAATTATTTATTATTTATTATTTATTATTTTTTTATTTTTTATTTTTCGCAAAACGTTACATGTGAATAGGTGGTTGGGCGGAACGTAATCTGAAAATAATTTCTGACAATTTTTACCCATTATTTGTGTGTGTATATATAATAAGGGCCCCACCGCAACGGCAAATCAAACAAATGGTGCCTCGGATCGCGAACGGAACAATTTCCGCATGAATGGCATTTCTGTATTTTATACCATGTGTTAGGGGTAGATGTGTAAATGCTTGCTTATTTACCTATCTTGCCTCTCCATGTCCCTACGCGCCATGAGGAAAGGTATTCTAGACGTTACGCAATTTAGCTTTAAGCGTCGAAATCTCTCCTTTTTTCCTCTTTTTTTTTTGAGAATCGTCGATTATTACTATTTTTTTAAAAAAACAACTGTCGAAATCTCCTTATTCATTTTATTTGTTACTAATTTAACATAATTACTTGGAATAGAACTACTTTTTTCCATTTATTGCGATATTTATCCATTTATTGGAATAAACAAAAAAAAAAAATTAAAAGGTTATAAATGAAACTTCATCGTCTCATTAATTATTTTTTAGCGCGGTAGTTTTTTTTTTTCCAAAACTGTTCTTTCTTTATTTATTTTTTCCTTTTGGAAGAAAAGTTTTTCTTCGATTATAATAATTACCTTTTAGTAATTACAACTGTTTTATATCCAACTAAAGGTAATATATTAATTAACTTTTTTTTTAGCTCAACAACATTTAGAAGTAGGAAACTTTGAATCTATAAATTCTTAGTTAGTAGATCGTACATAATATTATTAATCAAATATCTATATTTTTGTTATAGGTAAAATTCATGGTCAAGACCTACTTATGAGCTCAATGAAACTTAAGAGTTTAGACCCAAATTGGGCTTGACCCAACCCAAATCATATTCTTAAAGGCACATAGAAAGGTCTACATGCTTATAAATAGTCAGTTAATAGTATAAATAAAATAAATTATTTTAAACCCTAGAAAGGACTCATACCTAGATTATTTGACCTATCTGACTTAAGCATTGGAGATGATGTGGCTCACACCATACCGGTGTCCAATTTCTCTAGTTTGTTTTGTAGTTATTCGCCCCAACGAAGTATAAATTTACCATTGATCTCGAAGACCAAATTTTGGCATACACAGTTAGCGCCGTTTGTGGGGACGTGTTCTTGCTTAACTAAAAAACTATGATAATTTTCTGACACCGCACTTCACCATTGAAGATGAGTATGTGTCATAGTAACCGCTTGCCAGAAATTCAATTGGATGAGGAGAGGGCTCCTAGGAGAATAGCCACGCGAAAAACTACTGTAAATATAGAGCACGACACAGGCGTGGAGGGAGTGACACCAACAGATGCAGCAGGCTCGACAACCCAAAGGTAGCCACGTTAGAGAAGAAAAGGTTTCACACATGTTCTGTATTTCTGTGTTTTCAAGGTAATCAACTGCTGGATCGAGCTAAAATTTGAATAACATGTTTGTCACACAAGGGTCTTCAATCTGAATGGTGGAGATCGAGTTTGGAGTTTTATACAGCCAGATACCAAAACATAAGAGAGAAATAATTGATCCAAGGATTTATAGTCTCTATTCCCTAAAAGTTGGATAAGGCTAGATGTGAGCTATCTAGTACTACAGAATGGATAATGCTCATTATGAGCTATCTCGTAGTACAAGTTGGATAAGGCTAGATGTGAGTTATCGAGTAGTACAAGTTGGATAAGGCTAAGTATGAGAAATCCAATACTACATAATGGATAAGACCAAGTATGAGCTATCGAATAGTATAAGTTGGATGAGGCTAAATGTGAGTTATCCAATACTACATAATTGATAAGACTGAGTATAAGTTATCCCGTAGATAAGGTTAAATGTGAGTTATCCAGTCCTACATAATGGATAAGGTTAAGTATGAGCTATCCAGCAGTACAAGTTGGATAAGGCTAAATGTGAGTTATCCAGTACTACATAATGGATAAGACTAAGTGCAAGCTATCTAATTTTACAAGTTGTATGAGTTATCCAGTAGTACAAGTTGGATAAAGCTAAATGTGAGCTATCAGATACTACATAATGGATAAGGCTAAGTGCAAGCTATCCAATTCTACAAGTTGTATGAGTTATCTAGCACTAAAAGTTGGATAAGGCTAAATGTGAGTTATCCAATACTATATAATGAATAAGACTAAGTGATAGCTATCCAATTCTACAGGTTGGATAAGGTTAAGTATAAACTATCCAATAGTACAAGTTGGATAAGGCTAAATGTGAGCTATCCAATACTACAGAATGGATAAGGCTAAGTGTGAGCTATCCATACGCCATTAAGCTTGAACAAAGTTCTATGGCCAAGGATGATACAACCTCCTAAATATTCATGACAACACCCTCATCTGTGCTCTGAGGCAATGTCATTGGGTCGTACCACATGCTAGTACTCTCATGAGACACTTCAAGGCAGCACTCGAGGTAAGGGAAGGTAAAAGTGGGGATGATACATGAATGTGGTGGGTGCACAACCTAGATTAATGAATCTGCTCTTGAAATTCAGACTAAGTATCTTGTATAAATTCAAGAGTGGGGACAACTGTTGTAAGTGAAATTTGTGGTCAAGACCTACCCACGAGCTCAATGAAACTTGAGAGGTTAGGTCTTACTTAACCTTATCATATTTTCTAAAGTCACATGGAAAGGTCTACATGCTTATAAATAGTCAGTTAGTAGTGTAAATAAAGTAAGTTATTTTAAATCCTAGAAAGGACTCCTACCTAGATTATTTAACCTATCTGACTTAAGCATCGGAGTCTACGTGGCTCACACCACACCGGTGTCCAGTTTCTTTGGTTTGTTTTGTAGGTATTCGTCCCAACGAAGTACAACTTTACCGTTGATCTCGAAGACCAAATTTTGACAACAACAAACATCAATTCAAGTAATAAATTCGAGTTCACGACTCCTCTTAGTTATGAGCATAAATTTATGTGGTTAAATTTATGTTTTCCTTATCAATTTTGCTAAGTTAATAGTTTTTTGTTTTTGAAATTTAAGTCTAAAACAATTATCTTCCTATATGTTTTTTCTCACTTGAATATTTAAATTTTACCTATATTTTTAGATACCAAACCAAAATTTAGAAAAAAAGTAGCTTCCATAATATTGTTTTTGTTTTTAAAATTTGGTTAACATTCACATATTTTTTTTAAAGAAAAGATGGATAGATTTTATGAAATATGAAATACATTATAATAAATTTAAGTAAAAATAAGTTTAAATTTCAAAAATTAAAAAAAAAATCAAACAGTTATTGAATGAGGCCTAACCAATTTAATCAAATGCAGCCAATCCATAGAGATAAAAATGAGTAGAATAAGAATAATAATAAAAAAAAAAAAACTCAAACATTGAAATCGAGAGAAGAAATTAGGGTAATTAAGGGAGTAAGTTAGAAGCATTACTATCCCAAGTTATCATCAATGAAGAAGGTCTTGTTGCCAATTGAAGAGTCAACTAGAATCGATTGAAACATGAATATTTTGATCATTTTATATGGAGCTGACTCATTTTTCTACTACATACCTAATTATTCTTTTAAAAATGTTATTACGTATTTCTTTTGTTTTTTTATATACATGAAAATTTTCATATTTTTAAATAAATACATAAATATGTTTATTAACTTTTATATATAGAGAGAGAGAAAGAGGTGAGTTGATGTGTTAACAAATTTTTTTACCAAAAGAATTGTGCATATGAAAATTGTGAACTTGATCTCAAAAGAAGTAAATGTTCATTAATGATGGCAATCCTATTAGATTCTTATTAGTAAGTTTTGTTATTGAACGAATCCTTAGGTGAATTAAAAAAAAAAAAAAAAAAAAAAAAAAAAAACTTAGATGAATTTTTTTTTTTTTTTTTTTTTTTTAACGTCCTTAGATCTATTCAATAATCATTCTTTATTATTAAAGAAATAAATGTTTTTTTTACATGTATGTATGTATTAAAATGTCAATATGAACATGTTGAGAATCTTACATAAAAAAAATATGAAGAAACCTCTTTTTGAGATGGATATAATTTTCACAAAATTGATAAATTCAATCCATGATTACAATATAATTAAAAGTAATTTTCCAATAAACTTTTTTAACATCGTGAGTATGTTTGTTTTGGATGAGATGAGATGAGGTGTTGGGCTTCAATACCTTGTTTGGCCCAAGTGTTTCTCATTTCATCCCATCTCTTATCATCTTTTCATTTTTATTTAACATTTTTTCATTATTTATTTATTTGTTTTTTCATTTTAATTTTTTATGTTTTATATATTTCTGTTATAATATTATTATTATTTAAATACATTAATATATCGGTATATAATTATAATAATTATATTATTATTATATTAAATATTTATTTAAATAAATTTAAAATTTGAAATTAAAATAAATAGATAAATAGATATCTATTATCTCATAAAATTTAAAAGTTTATGAAATTTGAATTGTTAAGAGATAAAGTAGAAATATCGTATTTACAAAATTATAATTAACAAATTATTGTTATACAATATTGTATTTCTTTTTAATATTAACAATATGTACATAAATTTATTATTAAAACAACAAGTAAATTTAAATAATTTATACATATTAAATTTTTATTCATATTTTACCATAGATAAAAAAATATGAACTTATTTTCAATAAATTTTAAAATAATATTTTGTTTGTTATAAAAATGAGATTCAAATTTTGTTGAACTAAGCTACACTTTAAAATAATTGTAGGAGAATATCTACAATTTGTTTTTTGGAAAGGGATAAATTAATATAAATAATTTTGAGATTTTTTATTTTATATACAAAAATAACTATAAGTTTCAAGGTTTGTATAAGTCGGGATTGAGATCTATTTTGTATTCAAAAAACAAAAAATAACAACAAAAAATTTCAAAATTTGAGAGGCACGATCTTACTTCCATGTAATGATTATCTTACTTCCATGTAATAATTATTATCAAAGTGTGATTGAGTTCAATAAATACTTTCAATGTTTGATTATTATTACATATTAATTAATATATTTTATTGACAATTTTTTTATTTTCGATAAATATGAATATGAATATATAAAAAAGTATAAGAAAATAATTTATTTTTTAATAAAATAAAAATAAAAATCGTTATCAAGATTTTATAATGACTAGTTTAATCCAATAGTTTTATTTTTATTTTGTAATTCATTATATTTTTTAATAAATATAATCTTGGTATATTTTAAATTTATTTGTATTATTTAACTCTAACAAATCTTGAAAAAAAAAGTTATGAATGACCTACAAATATTTTAGATTAGTCAAACTTCATTTTTGTATTTTTGTTGTGTGAAGCTTTTTCTCATTATTATTTTTTTACTTCAATAATATTTAGGTGTGAGAGATTCGAAACTTTGACTTCATGGTTATTAGATCGTACATAATACTATTGAAATTCTATTTATTTTGAATATCAACATTAATATGATCAAGGGTGGTATAATATTGGTTTTATATTACTTATAATTTATTTATAATAGTGATTATATTTACATACTTATGTTAATAGCTAAAGATTTGAAAATAATTTTATTTAATTATTTTTTAAAAAAAAACCCTAACATCTCATCTCTTCTCCTTCCACCTCAAACAAAGTTTTTCTATCATCTCTCTTCATCTTCTTACAGTCCTAACAAGATTTTTTTGTGATCTCATCTCATCTTCGTGCACCCCAAACAAATTTTTCTCTTATCAACATCTCATGTGACCTATAGCCAAACACAAACAACATATCTCATATCTGATGACAATACTTGAAATGCCCACAAACAACTTGAACTAATTATCAATATAAAAAAGAATTAAACAAAAAAAAGACAACTTTCACCCATAAAATGTAATTTAGTTTTAGTAAAAAGAAAAAAGAAATGAGGGAGGCAGGGGTAGAACGGTAAAAAAAAGGGAAGGGAGAAACTTTGCGTACTAGTAGCAGCGGCAGGATTAGACAGTGGACGATGAAATTCCCCAGTAAAAGCCAAAGCCGCTTTCATTTACTCTCTCGTTTCATTTTCTACTTTCTTTTTTGTTTTTTCAGAATTTAACAATTTTGTTTTTGGTCACCCCTTTATTTTCTGACCCATTTCTTTTTTCATCACTGCCTCGGCGTCTGTTTGGTTCCTAGCCTTCTCCCCTATTTTCTCATCACCGCGCCTACGAAAAGAAACCACTGCAGAACACACATCCAAACAAACTGAATACACACATACAAATGACCCACAAATCTTGTTCAACCCTTCAAACCTTACTGGGTTTTCATCAGCTTACCCAATTTTCTTGAGTTGCAGAGGTGAAGAACGGGAAGGAGCAGAAACAGAGGAAGAAGAAGAGAGGGCAAGGGGTTTTCATGTGTGCTTGGAAAATGCGGGAGGCACTGGCGTGTGAAGAGCCGTACGAAATCGTCATATCTACCCACAAGAAGAAGAAATCCGATGATGATTGTAAGGTAGAGAAAGATTCATCCAAACCCATCATGCCGCAGTTGCAGATTGTGGCTGTCAATCGAAGCCGATCCCAAGCAAGTTCGAGGCGGGTAACACCTGCCATAGCTACGGCGGCGGTGGACTCTGTTTCCAGCGACGGGACTGGAATTGTTTCGCCGACGACGGCGGTGGAGAAGCACCTTCCGAATGGGGATCTGTACATTGGGAGTTGTTTGGGGAGCTTGCCACACGGATCGGGTAAGTATTTGTGGACTGATGGGTGTATGTACGAGGGTGTTTGGAAGAGGGGTAAAGCCTCGGGGAAAGGGAAGTTTTCTTGGCCTTCTGGGGCAACTTATGAGGGCGAATTCAAGTCGGGTCGGATGGAAGGGACCGGAACTTTCATCGGATCCGACGGCGACACGTATCGTGGCTCATGGAGTGCAGATCGGAAACACGGGTTCGGCCAGAAACGTTACGTCAACGGCGATTTCTACGACGGAACGTGGAAGCGAAACGTTCAGGACGGGAATGGTCGTTATGTGTGGAAGAACGGGAACGAGTACGTGGGTGAGTGGAAGAACGGGTTGATGTCGGGTCAGGGCGTTTTGATTTGGGCGAACGGGAATCGGTACGAAGGTCAATGGGAAGACGGAGTTCCGAAAGGGAATGGGGTTTTTAGTTTGCTTGACGGCAGTAGCCATACCAGTGAATGGAACAAGGAAATGAAAATCCAGCAACACAATGGAAGTTTCCATTCGATTGAGAATATCCACAGCGATGGGGCTGTTGAGAGTGAGAATCTGACTGCGATATTCAGGAAAAGATCTTCGGTGGATGCTGCCACGGAGAGGAACTTTCCGAGGATTTGCATTTGGGAATCCGACGGTGAAGCTGGCGACATCACTTGTGATATTCTGGATAATGTGGAAGCTTCGATGTTGTATCGGGATGGGTTTCGACAGTTCCGGCGAGGCCCTTGTTGTTTAACAGACGATGCGAAGAAACCAGGACAGACCATTTCCAGAGGGCATAAGAATTACGAACTTGTGCTTAATCTTCAACTGGGTATAAGGTAATAATCGAATCAATGCTCGTTTCTTCAACTGGGTTTGTGAAGGATGCCGTTTCTAGGGGTTTTCTCTGCTCTGTTTTTGATTGGATTTAACTGTGGTTTTGTGTAGGTACTCTATCGGGAAGCACTCTTCGATCACTCGGAACCTTAAGCCAAGTGATTTCGATCCGAAGGAGAAGTTCTGGACTAGATTTCCGCGGGAAGGATCGAAAATTACGCCGCCTCATCAATCCGTGGAGTTTCGATGGAAGGATTACTGTCCCTTGGTGTTTAGGTGTTCATTCTCTTGAAGATTCTGTTTCAGTTTGATCTTTGTTGTTCAATCAGTAACTGACATTTTTTTTTGCAATCCTTGTGTAATATAGACATTTGAGGGACTTGTTTCGAGTGGATCCTGCTGATTACATGCTAGCTATTTGTGGAAATGACACCCTGAGAGAGCTCTCTTCTCCTGGAAAGAGTGGAAGTTTCTTCTACTTAACTCAGGATGATAGGTTTATGATAAAGACGGTGAAGAAATCCGAAGTGAAGGTCGGTTTCCACCCTCTCTAATACAAACTCTATAAGGCCTATAGGATTCCAATTGGCTTTGTGTAGTTTTTGGATTGCCTAATATATTGGAGGATGATCATTGATAAATTTAGTACTCGTTTTCAGGTTCTCATTAGGATGTTGCCAAGTTATAATGATCATGTATGTCGGTACGAGAATTCTCTTGTGACGAAATTCTTCGGCGTGCATTGTGTAAAACCAATTGGTGGGCAAAAGGTGCGTGGTGTTTTAGTATAGACTTGGGTTTGTTATGCTTTTCTGGATATATGTCTACTGTGGTTTCTAACTTAATCTTTGTATCGACACAGACACGGTTCATTGTGATGGGCAACTTGTTTTGCTCTGAATACCGAATTCATCGACGATTTGATCTAAAGGGATCCTCCCATGGCCGAACAACCGATAAGCCCGCGGGAGAAATTGATGAAACCACTACTCTGAAGGATCTTGATCTTAATTTTGTGTTTCGCCTTCAGCAAAGTCGGTTTCAGGAACTTATCAAGTAAGTTTCTACTTTCAGATTCTTGGATTGTTCTTGCATTCTCTAATGACTCCCCGTAAAATCTAATTTTTCAATAATGTCTTGAAAATATTACAGCCAAATTAACCGTGACTGTGAGTTCTTGGAAGCTGAGAGAATCATGGATTATAGTCTTCTGGTTGGTCTTCATTTTCGTGACGAAAATAGATACGACAAAATGGGCTTATCGCCATTTCTATTGCGTTCTGGTAATTATACCGATCTCTACAATGTTGTCTATGTGCAAAATATGTATATGCTGGGGGATTTGATAAGCTGAAAACCACTTGTGCTATCTTGCAGGTTATAAAGATTCTTATAAGAATGAAAAATATATGCGTGGCTGTCGCTTTCTCGAAGCAGAGCTGCAGGACATGGATCGAGTTTTAGCTGGCCAGTATGTTCCTTGTCCATTTCTACTGTTTTTGTTCTACCATTATACATTATTCTGACCCAATGGGCTGAATCATACAATCAGCATGGGTCAATGCTATTCAATTATTTGACTTTGATGTTGTAACTTACTAACATGGATTACAGTTACTGTCATTTTTCTTTAATAAGAAATATTTCATTGTGTTAATTGCTATGATCTTTAACCCGACCCCCTCATTTTATACAGGAAACCTTTAATTAGGTTAGGAGCCAATATGCCAGCACGAGCAGAGCGGATGGCTAGAAGAAGTGACGTCGATCAGTATACCACGGGTGGGACAAGCCATTTGATCCCTTCAAGGAGTGGCGAAATCTACGAAGTCGTCCTATACTTTGGCATCATCGACATCCTACAAGACTACGACATCAGCAAGAAATTGGAGCATGCGTACAAATCCCTACAGGTCGATCCCATCTCAATATCAGCAGTCGACCCAAAGCTCTATTCGAAAAGATTTCGAGACTTCATCGGGAGAATTTTCATCGAAGACAGGTGAAACAGGAAAGAAAGGTCGGATGATCAGCTACCATCCAATTGTCAAAGATCTCCCAAACGAATGTTTGCTCAACCTGAAACTCAAAGATTACAGTCACACGATGCAAACGTCCTCGCCTGAGGTCCATAGAAAAGACGAGGGGAGAAGGGTTGAGTAGGAGCTCAATACCAATTACTAGTTGGGGGAAAAAAGCTTGGCATTCATTGGCAGATGTAAGTGTTTTATGGCTGATTTTGCAGGGCAGCCAAAGTTAAGAGTCCAGAGGGGGTAAAGTGTTATTTACATAATGAATGTACATTCAATGCAAGAAAGAGGGAGGTTTGGTATTGAAATGTCTCCCTCTCAACCTTGCTTTGGTTTACTTATTGGGTGATTTTTTTTTTCTTCTCAAATATGAAGATTTGAAAGATAGGTATATAACTAATGGAGAAATTTTAGAGAAAAAGACTAAAAATGGGGATTTGGAAGGGGGGCTTGGAATAAGAGAAATGTACAGAAATATTTTTGTGAAATATTTTATTCAGAAAACACTCATTCAATGTCTTACTTTAAAGACAATGGGGTCATTTGGATTGCTTTTTGCAGTGAAAGAGCGGGAAGAGTTTTATGTTATAAAAGCCATCAAAAGCAGAGAAAGGCAGAGAAAGATGTGCTGTTCTTTCTTGTTTTTGCCTTCTTTGTTCACTTCCCTGTCTTTGTCCATTCTTTCTTTTCCTTTTACTTTTTCATAATCCAACTTACAACAACTACAATCAAGTTTCTATGGTCTTTAGGTTAAAGAAATGATATTTTAGCCATTTTAAAGTAGAGAAAAACTTGTTACTTGTTCATGTATACATGGCACTTACATTTTTCCTATGTGGCACTATTGGTGGCACACAATTTTCTTTACCTTGTTTTTCTAATATTGTTTTGTTTATATAATTTATTTTTGTGTGGCATTAATAAAACCACATAGGATAAATGTAGGTACTAAGTATGCAAGTTTTTCTTTTTAAAGTAACCCATTTGTCTAAACTGTATTTTAAGACACCCATTTTTGTAAATTTAGAGAAGGTGGAAGCCATTGTTCCATAGAGAGTGGAGTTTGATTCTGAATTTGACCTCCTTCTCTTTGCTTTGCTTTGCTTTTCTGGAACTTCTATTGTCTGGTTGCATAATCTCAGAGCACTGGTCTGTCTATTAGTGGCTGGTGCATACTGCCAATTCTCTCCCTTTCTAAATCTATTTCTTTTTCTTTTTTATTTCCACTTTGGATTTTTCTCTATTTTTCTCTTCCCTAACTATTTCGCATCATACTTTCCAACCATCTCATTATATAATATACTCTTTAACTTTGACCACTTTCATTATTTTAACTCCACTTGGTTTACTCTAATCTCCCTTTTTCTCCCTTCAATTATTCTTTACTATCCTACATTAGGCTATAACGTAACTAATCCAAGTTTCTTTATTTGGTTTTCCCCAAATCACATGAACCCACCAACTATACACATGTTATTCTAATTTTAATTTTTCTGCCATCTACGTGCTTGAAGTGAATCTCTAGATTTAGATTAAGGTGAATTTGGCTTTATTATCATCCAATGAATTTGGACAAGTTCTTTATATTTGTCCAATAACCTAACCTAACATGAGTTTGAGCAACCGGATATAATAATAGGTATATCCCATAACTCTTCATCTCAATAGTAATGTTATGATAAAACTTCAATTAATTTTTAAGTAAGTAGTTATCATAAATTGAATCCATCACTTCTTAGTTCTAAAAAACCCTCTTATCTACTAAATTATTCCATCCTATCGTTGTCATGAATGTATCCTTACATTCTTGTACCTAAGAATTAGGGGTGTTATTTTGAATTGTAAATGAGAGAGAATATGTAGGCTTTGAATTCTTTGTGAATAAGAAAACTTATAGACAGAGAGGTCAACTGTCCTGGCAGTAAAGTAATGTTGCCTACCCCTTCAACCTATAAAACTAAGTAACACACCATTCAACCACAAGCATTTCTGTCCTAAGTTCTCTGTTTTTTTCCTCTTTATAATTTTATAAACTTATTTTGGTTTAACTGGCAACAAGCATGCATGCCTATTTGTCTTTGCCTTCTCTCCAACATGCTCACAAGTTTCTCTGACTTATTTTATCAAAAAAACAACACTATATCAAATCATTACTCCAAAACCAATTATCTAAATAAGCCATGTTCTAGTTTGGCGTGAACTTAAACGTTTTCAACTAAAAAAGAAAGCAAATAACTCAGATTTAGATCAGAATTCTTCACTTTTTTATCAACTTTTTTTTTTTTTTTTGTTGAAATTTCAAACGTTTTAATAGCACGAGAATCGAGATATATTTGGTGAAAACCAGAGGCAAGATTGTGGACTATGGGTAAAATTTCAAAACCTCATTGCATGCCTTAAAAGCAAAAAGGGGCAAAATATATATATATAAACTAAAATAAAAAGGAATATCTTGATGAGATTTCATCAGCGATGATCATGTTCTACTCTCCGGCGGCTCTTGGCTCGGTTCTATGAACAGTATATTCTTTTGCAAATGCACTGTTTTCGTTTTTTTGCTGAGCTGTTCAGATTTTCTTTTTTGGTGGTGTTTAATGATTATGTGAGTCAATGGATATGAAGATTTTGAATTTTGGATTTCTAAATGGATTAAAAAAAAAAGAATATATGTATTTATGGTATCATGCAGATTAAGAATGTACCAAAAAAAAAAAAAAGCCAACCAATAACTTCATGGCATAAGTAAATGATCAAGAGATCATAAATTTAATTACTCTCAAATAAATGAGAGTCAAATATCAATTGTTTTTAGGATTAAACTCGTGATTTTGTCGTTGAACTAAATTTTCACCAAACAATGAAACCATTAACTTTTAAGTACACAATTAGATTAAAAGAAATGTACAAGAAAGAAAAATTGTAAAACCAGCTTAGTATTTTTTTTAATACAATAATAATTAAAGGGGGTTTGGAATATTTTATTCTTATTGAGTTATGAACTAACTGCCATGACATGTATCCCTAACTTAAAAAAATTACATATTTTAATCTGTTGTAGTAAAATAAAATGGTAGGAATAAGGAGAAAAGAAGAAAGAGACAAGGGAAGGACAAGAGGACCCGTTTATAATGTATTGTTATAACGATATTGAAACTTTAAAAGAAGTTGATGAGGACAATTCATGAGAGGATAAAAAGGAAAGAAAAATAAAAAGAAATGAATGAAAGAAAGAAAGAAACCTAAATGGTGATAAAAAAAATGGTGGAGATCATGTTATTCCACACTACTTTTGTTTTGCCACACAACTTTAGATATCGATTCTTTTCCATATATAAATTATTGTTGATGTATGTTTGAATTCATTTTCCAAAAAAAGAAAAAAAAAAAAGAAAGAAACTTAGAAGTAGAGATAGTTTTGTTGGGAAAAGATAAATTTTTTACCTTGATTTTGACAAGGGTATTGTTTTTTATTTTTAATTTTATTACAATTTATAATTTTCTATTTCATCCAATTTCATTTTAAAATTTAGATACCGTTGCCGTTTATATTTTAAGAAAAGCTTTTGTTCGAAAAATTGTAGAAAAGTATTATAATGTAAGTTTTATGAGAGAAAAATATCTTAAGTTTGAGATTTAATTTTAATTTGGTCTATATTTCAAAATTGAACATTTTATTTCAGCAATAGACATTTTCATTTTTAGTCTTTGATATAATAAAATTGTTAGTTATATAGTGTGATATTCACTAAAATGATGAGTCAATAATATTGATAAAATAATTACTTTAACTTTTAAAAGAAAATAAGTAAAAAAGTAAACTAAGAACCTATAAAGAACATAAGAATGTCAAAGTAAAAACGTCTAGTTTTAAAATTCAAAGACGAAATTAAAATTACATCTCAAACTTTAGTAATAAAAAGGTAATTTTTCCTTTATAAAACTCAGACTTGGTATGGGGATATAATTCAAACAAAAATGACACCAGCATCATTTTTTTTTCCTTTTATTGAAATTTGTTAATTTAGTGAAGATTTTAAAGGAAGATTTTGCACTAGTCAAATTTAACTTTGTTTAGTGAGCTTTAGATTTTTTTAATATATTTTTTGTCATATATATATATGTGTGTAAGCGAACTAAAAGAAATATACACAACTCCTAATTTTGTCATATTTGTTCTACCTCATTCATATTTATTTGTAGTAACTTTTTTTTAGTTCATCAATAAATGAGGGTAGAACAACTGTTCTCAAATAAATAAAAGTCAAATATCGATTTTAAAGATTAAATTTGTAATTATGATATTGAACTAAATTATAACAAAACAATGAAACTAACGCGTGATTGACTCTTTTGATAGGTCGATTAGAAACTCGACTATGATTATATCATAGATACATTTATGCCGTTTGAATTATTTTGTTTTTGTTGACATGAAATGTAACCGGTAAGGTATATCCTGAGTAATAACTTGCAAAAGGCATATCACATTTGGATTTATTAAGTTTCCTAGTGTATTATTGAGAGATTACTTGAACTATCATAAACACATTATTAGAGATTCAAATTTCCATCTGAATCTACAAGAGGAAAAGTCTAAAATATACAGTTATTATTTCAAAACAAATGTAAAGAGTTTTTTTTTTTAAACGAAATGTAAATAGCTTTTATTGCTAAGAAAACACTTATTATGTGATTGCAAAAGTTATAGGATTAGAAGAAATTAACCGACATAGAATTAAATGGTTGGGAATTGATTAGCCTTGTCGACAATTTGCATGTAACTTTTTCAACAAATAAATCCAACATTTAATACAGTATATAGTATATCAGTAAAAAAAAAAAGTCTTTTTTAGACTACAATAATTATCGATGAGAAATTCAAATCTATCACCTCATAATTAATGAGTATACATTAATATCACAGTTACTGTTCTTATTGGCATATCAATAAATAATGTTAATTAACTTGATTATGTTTATATTCTAATAGTCAATTTAATAGTTAACACAGAAATTAATGTACATCTAAAAAAAAAATGGACATAACTGACCTAATGATCAAGAGATTGTGAGTTTGTTTTTTCTACTCCCAAATTATTATAATTAAAAAAAAAGTCGTGAATTGAATTCTCCAATCTCAAAATAATAATAATAATAATAAAAAGTGACATAATTTTAATGACATCATATACAACTTAAATTAACGATGTTACATGTTCAACTCCACACCGAACGTTACTGAATTCAAAAAAGGAAAAACATCTGGTTTGGGGAAAGTTAATTGATTAACATTGATTTAGTTAAAACGATGCCAACAGATAAATATATTAAACTCCAAACGTCAACTACACGAGTCTTCTTCTAAAAAAAAAAAAAAAAACTATACATGAGTCTTTTATTAAAAGAACTATATAGCAAATTGAATTATGATATCGTCATGGAAATAAATAATTTTTTTAATAAAAAAATAATGAGAATTAAAAAGGTATAAAATAATAAAATTATCAAATGACAAAAAATGTCATAGTTCAATCGATATTAAAAAAAAAAAATTTCTCACCCTCATTATTGTTGAAATAAAAAAATATTTATCAAATATAGAAGTTTTGAAAAATATCAATTAAAATTATAATAATTTGTTAGTTTATAAATATTACTTTCATTTATGATTTTTTTATAGGTTAGAAAATAAAATTAAATCATTTTTAAAAGTTTATTTTTATTTTTAGAATTTAATTAAGAATTCAAATAATTACTTAGAGAAAATAAATACAATTTTAAGAAACCAAAAAAGCATGTGATTATCCAACCAAACTTTTAAATAATTTGCTTTTGTGAAAAAATGAATATGAATGAACAAAAAAAAAAAAAAATCAAAGTTGAATTGGTTAATGAAACTAAGGAAGGGGCATGTCTTTTTTTTTTTTTTTTCTTTTTTTTTCTTTGTAATTACGAATCCATTTTTAGAGAGGATCGATCTCCCAACACATTCAATTATATATATTAGAGTAGTCCAAATCAATTTAGGATTGAATTGTGTTGAGTTATTGTGCCGTAGATATCAAATAATTCCTCAAGTCAAGTCTATACCCATAAATATATATAAAAATAATGAATTATACTAAATTCGAATTCCAGTTATTTTATTAGTACGTGCTCTATATCAATATGTTAAGAATTTATCTAAATATTTAAATTTTGTCATTAATATAATAGTATTCTTAAAGACAACTATAAAATTTATAGAATCATTGTGATTGTTCATTTTTCTTGTACACCTCTAACTAGAGAAGTCTTTCCACGTAAATGGAAGCTTACCTAAACTGTTGGATGAATTCAATTGAAAGAACTTTAATAGCCTAAAAGCCAATCAAAAAAACATTTTCACAAAAAAAAGGCAATAGCATTTACAAACCCTATTAATAAATTAATAAATGCCAATGTCAAACAAAGAAAAGATAGGGATTAAAAGGACAATAATTAACTGAATTATTAGCTAGGGCATAAATCAATAAAATAAAATAAAGCTAGGGCAGATATTAATGTAGAGCATATTATTTGCATGAGTTTTTTTTTTTTTTTTTTTTTTTTGAGATTAAAACAAGTAGAGGTAAGGGAATTCGAATTCATGACCCTTTGATCATTGGGTGTCCACTTATATGACTGAGCAACTGTTCTTATTGGTCCATGAGAGAATACTGTTTATTGAATCTTGATGTGAAATTTTTTACTCGGCCAATTGATAGTGGATAAGGCGCTATTATTTTCGAACCTTTCAACTTCCACCCCCAATTGTTTAAACAAATAAAAATCTACGTAATTACGACTCATTTTGATAACATTTTAGTTTTTTTTTTACTTTTAAAAATTCAGCTTATAAATATAACATCCATGCTTAGATTTCATTGATCTAGCTATTTTTTAGCTCTATATTTTTTTAAAAAAATAAACCATATCTTGAATAAAAAATTAATTTCAATTATTTTTTATTTTTAAAGATTACAATAATAGAAGGTGGGGGAGAAGATTCAAACTCATTACCTTTTGGTCATTGAGTATACATGGATAACTTTAAACTATTACACTTCTTGACAGGTTAAGATTTGTAATGCTCGTATAAAAGAGATGAAATTTACAATAATAATTGAGAGAAAATAAATTTATAAATGTTACTTTCACTCACGAGTCTAAGACTAAATTTATAATTTAATTCACTTACAAGTCTCTTTACTAAACTTATAATTTAATTTAACGTTAATTTTTTTTTATTTTTTTTATTTTTGTTATAAGCAAATGGTATCAATATAATGTCCTCTTCAACCAATCACATTAAAAACGAGTAGTAAGAAGAAGAACATAAAAGAAAGTTAATTAAGGAAACCCTAGATTAAAGTTTATGAAAAAGGGTCATGTTGGACTTAAATGAGGGCGGCCATTGATGTTGGGAAAAGGCCCTTCCATTTCAAACATTGGCCCTCCTCTATTTGCCTTCTAGGGAACACTTTTTTATTTATTACATTCTCATAGTATTGATTGTATAAATAATAATACCCATCTACCTAACTTAACTAATTTTGCCCCCCCTCAATCAAATTAAATAAATACCTTCATTAAAATAAATTATTGGGGAAATTATCTTGGGAATTAGTGGAACTTCTATGATTTTGTTTGCTCATTATTTTTATACAAAAAAGATTTCATCATTAAGTGGTGAGGCTCCACTTTAATCCAAAGCAAATTTAGGACGACGAATGGAGCAGCGCCACGTGGAATATAGTACACACGTTTTTTTAGTTAATAATGCACATTAATTCTTGTAGAGTTGGTTGCCCCAAGTTCCAAACTCATTATTAAAATACTTGCAAGAGAGATAAAGTTTGTTTTTTTGACACGAGGAGTGGTTAATAATTACTCCTCAACAATCTTTCGTTTGTTTTTTTTTTTTTTGTAGTAAACAACTGTTCTTAATTTATTTTCAATCACTTTTTAACCACTCTTCGAATTTATATATATATATATATATATATATTTAAAAACTCTTTTATCAAATTCTACATTAAATCTCATCAAAGTTATCTTTTAATCTTGGCTAACATTAATATTAAAATATTTATTTCTAAAAACAATTTTAACTCTATTGAAAAAGTCAATAGCGTGTTAGCTGGTTGTAATCTAATTTAACATAGAATTCGATTTTGAAATGAATTATTTCATAAAAAATTATCAATTAGTAATAATTTTAATTCATAAAAAACATCTTTTTTTTTAATAAAAAATTTCATGTAAACATATTTTTAAAATTATGAAAAATTAAAAAAAACAAATTTGCAAATGAAATATAGTAATAAATTAATAATAAATATTAAATTTTAGTTGTATTATCGTTATAAAGATTAAAATTTGATATTTAAAATTAAAAGAATCAAAATTAAAAGTAGATTAAATTGATATTTTATTTATTTTATTTTTCTAGCAGTTAATATTTTAAAAAATAATAAAAATAAGAAACAAAATTTAATAAAGTTAGGTAAGAAAAAAAAAATTTTGAAGTTAGGAATTTTTGCTTCTTCTATTTTTGTGTTAGGAAACAAATATTTTAACTATTATATAATATATTTTGTTTACTTTTGGTTAATAGAACCATTATATCCTACTACTTTTTTTTTTTTTAGAAGAATATATTTTTACAAGTTTCTTTAAATATATTTCTACTACTTCCTTAATAATTTACATTTTAACCGTCTATTCAATGGTAAATTTAGCCCAAAATTTTAAAATTTATTATTGTTTGTTTAATTCATGTTACTAATATGTTTAGTAACAAAATATAAAACTAAAAG